>JACXGI010003392.1:0-63056 GCA_016801175.1 Esox masquinongy | reverse complement strand
TTGACCCCATTCAAACGTATTGAACATGGACATTAATATACCCCTCCTATTAGCTCTATTGCAATGTGACTAATTGCCAGTGCTCTTCATTACATCCTTTAAACTGCCATTTTATAATTGTTTGTTCTCCCCAGCTCTGAAGGTGATTGGAGGAGAGAGGACTGTGATCCTGGGCAAAGATGCTGACCTTTTCTGCAGATTGTCTGAGGCTGAGGAATTTGATCAGATAACATGGCAGAAAGAGACCAGGGAAAATCCCAAGAAACACAATTTTTTTATCATTAAACCCAATGGTATTACTAATAATGTGAATGGATTGAAAGGAAGAGTTCTGTTTATTGGGAACACATCAGATTATCTTGGATCGATTCGAATAAGAAACGTCACACTGTTGGATGAAGGCACCTACACATGCATCTTCAGTGTTTCCAGTGGACCAATCCAAACAGAGATGCCTCTGACTGTGATCGGTAAGGAATTTAATCCAGTCTACATCTGAAGATGTGTAGTAGTTCATTACGCAAGTCAATCAAGACACTTAATCTGCTCATTCATTTTGCTGAAATTTTTTAAATATGGTCTGTAGCAACACTTAATTTGAAACAAGAGTAGCAAATTGTGTACATTTTTTGCCTATTATTTATTGAATGACCTGGGAGCATATACATTGCCTTCCGTAATTATTAAGACAGTAATGAATTTGTCCTAGTTTTCGCAGACAGATTAAGCCTAGTGCAGGACAAAAAAAACTCAATGGAGTTTTCTATTGAACTTGATTTTTTAGTCCTAGACTAGGTTTAATCCGTGTCTGCGAATCCGTCCCTAAAGTTTGATTTTTAAATAAAATCTGTTACAACGTGGTTAAAGTATGAAGTTTTACCTTTTCGTTTAGGGACTGTGTTTACATATTACAGCATGCTAGGCCAAGAAAGATCTCAGCAGTACTACCTAGGCTATACATCAAGGTTTATCACCAATTTTTTTTTTATGATTGGTGTTTTTTGTAAGATTATGTATTGATCCACATAGTGGCATAATGTCTTCTGTTGTCTACTTGTTTTATTTCTTGTCACAGTTCCTCCAATGATGACAGTGACAGGTCACATCTCTCCTGTTGGGGACAATGAAGTCGTCTTGGTAACCTGCATTGCTGCAGCTGCCAAGCCAAAGGCAGAAGTCAGTTGGAACACCGGTGCTTTAAACCAATCATTGAGGTGGGTGACAAACTCCACCCAGCACTCCAACGGCACCAGTACAGTACTCAGCCAGCTTATTGGGGTCCCAACCAGAACATCCAATCAGAAACAGGTTCAGTGTGTGGTCAACCAGTCTGCCCTGGAAGAAGAAAGAACCCTCTCCTACACCATAGACATCCACTGTAAGTATAGACTCCTGCCTTCCCAGGCTGTGGGACTAGTAGCCACACTAACCATTGTGTCTCTCTATCAGAGCTGGTTATATGCTACTCCGGTACCCTCTGTTCTGGCCTGTAACACCTGCTGTTATGTTTTGCTAGAGCACAGCTCTGTGACAGTGTTAGGTGCCTCAACAAGGTTTCTTGATTGTGCTGCTTCCAACTGCTACCAAGTAAACAATTCAGTTGACAAAGGAAAAGGTTAATAACTGACTGCATTCTTTGTGTGCTGCATCATGGGTTGATAAGTTACACTTCATGGTCCTGAAAGACACAACGGTCTGGTCGCTCCCTGAACTGCGTCATTCCGAGGCCCAATCCTGATAAAGGATTAGCTCTGGTGTCCTGCAGTTGGTGGTGCAGTTAGTCAAGCAAGCAAGTTTATTTATATAGCACAATTCATACATACTGTAGAAGCAATTCAATGTGCTTTACAAAGAAAAAAAATATATAAAAATACAATAGAATAAAAACTAATACTAGAATAAAAACAATAAACAACAATGAAACATCATAATAATAAAACATCAAATAAGAAAATAGAATAAAAAACAAAATAAAAACATAACTGGTAGATTCCGTATTAGATTCCATGAGGAAGCTATAAAAGCAGTAAGGCTAAACCGTGTGGTTAAGTTTAAGCGCTCAGTAATAGACACGTGAAAAGAGAAGTGTTTTTAACCTGGATTTAAAAATTGATACGTTTGGGGCATGTCTAAGATCTTCTGGTCATTTATTCAAGTTGTGTGCAGCATAACTGCTAAACGCAGCTTTGCCATGTTTAGTTTAGACTCTGGGCTCCACTAGCTGACCTGAGTTCATGGATCTAAGAGCCCTGCTCAATTTATTCTCTTCA
Source organism: Esox masquinongy (assembly GCA_016801175.1). Taxonomy (NCBI): domain Eukaryota; kingdom Metazoa; phylum Chordata; class Actinopteri; order Esociformes; family Esocidae; genus Esox; species Esox masquinongy. Next base: position 60,786 of record JACXGI010003392.1, on the reverse strand, counting down.
AACATATCAGAAATGTATTTAGTGATTTATAGACTAAAAGCACCACTTTAAAATCTATTATGTAACTGAGTGGAAGCCAGTGCAAAGATTTAAGAACTGGAGGTTGTGCTGCAGCTGTTTTACAGCTTTTTGGGGAGTCCAGTTAAGAGGCCATTACAGTAGTCAAGCCTACTAGAGATAAACCATGGATGAGCTTCTCTTGGTCTTTTTGGGACACCAAGCCCTTGATTCTGGCTATATTTTTAAGTTAATAGAATGCTGTTTTGGTGACCGCTTTGATATGGATGTTAAATGTGAGGTCTGAGTCTGTCAGAACACCAAGAATACGCACTTGGTTCCTGGTTTTTAGGGCCTGAGAATCCAGCTCTTTACTAATACTAGTTCTCTTATTTTTGTTGCCAAACACAATAATCTCTGTTTTATCCTGGTTTAATTGTAGACAATTTTGGTTCATCCAGGTATTTATGTGCTCTATACAGTGACAGTGATTCTATTGAGCTGTTGTCATATGGTTCGAGAGCCATATATAGTTGAGTATCATCTACATAGCTATTGTAGTTAATGTTATTGTTCTGTGGAATTTGTCCCAGAGGTAGCATATAGAGATTGAACAGAAGCGGTCCAAGAACTGATCCCTGGGGAACTCCGCATGCCATAGCCACCCTATCAGATTCATGATTGCCAATGGTGACAAAGTAACCAACACTGTCTTGGTTTTTTGGGTTAGTAAGTTAGTACTTGATACTAACTTGAGCTCAATCAAGGTAGAAGACCGGGCAATGCGTTTGCTTTGGTTTAGGATTACAGTCTAGACCTCCTGGTGAAGTGAACCAGAATGAAACCGGCTGCGGTTTAATGGACACGTATTTTTACAATGATGGTAACGTGTCCGTTGGGGGTTGATGTGATGAAGCAGGGCCTCACCGATTGGAAATCTTATCATCTCTCTGAAAAACAAGGTAAAACATCAAATGACAGCACTGCCTGCTCTTACTTGAGTGTACTTTAATTATTATGCATGTCATCTGTCTTGGTATGGGTGTGTGAGTGTGAAACTATTTACATTATGCAACTTCAGTAATTTTCTCTCTGTCCTCTCTCTCAGATCCACCTCAGATAGTAAACATTAAAGTGTCCTCCCAAGCCAAACACTTCCTGTGTGTTGTAGATGGCAACCCAAGCCCAAACTGCACCTGGAGCAGGTACGCGCTTCAATGTAAACCATTTCAAACCAGGTTAAATATAAAATGTTAATGACACGACGCGCTATAAAATCCTTTTAATTCTTTGGCCTCTTCTTTGTATTTTTATTCTGTTTTTAATATCACACCTACATTTAAACACACTAGGCAGTAGTGATGGGGGGTTAGTTTTTTCTTTTTCAGCCACACAAGCCTGTAAATCCAGATGGGCCCTTCTCAACCACCAGACTATATGATAAAGTGATCTTGAGAAGCCTACACCCGACACTAAACCCCCAAATATATAAAATGCTGCTGTAACATCCAGCTTGCATAGTGTGGTTTAAATCAAGCGCTTCAGACTAACACAGAGGCGCAGGCTGGTAGCTGAAATGTAGCTTACTTTGAGAGGCATACTATGGCCTAGTTCTCTAATTCTCATAGATTATTGCAATCAATGTCCTTCTAGATTCCCTGTACTTTTAGAGTACAGATAATGCAAAGGCAATTATTATTAATATTGCAGGACTATATTAACATTATACTTTCATTTAAAAGCCAGTCCAGAATAAGGTTCTTCAAAAGCACCAATCAGGGATAGGATATAAGGACATTTCCAATGCATTGAGTACACTGTGAAGGACAGAGCCCACTATTAAGAAATGGAGAGAATATGGCACGGCTGTGAATACACTAGATCAGGCTCTCCAGAAAAACTGAATATACAGATGAGGAGGGAACTGGTCTGGCAGCCTACCAAGAGGCATGTGACAACTCTAAAGGAGTTACATTCTTCTGTGGCAGAGCTAAGAGACACTGTGCATACTGCAAAAATAGCCTGGATGCTTCACTAAAGTTTGTCAGAAGGTGTGTGGGAGACTCTGAGACCAAGTGGAAGACTCTATGGTCTGATGAGATCAAAACAGAGCTTCAATGCTGAGTACTATGATTGACACAAGCCTAACACCACATATCACCCTGACAACACCAACCCTACCATGAAGCATCATTGTGGCAGCATCATGCTATGAGGATGTTTCTCTGTGACGTAGAAGAATATGCCAAGATGGTAGACTCCAAATAGACTCATGGCCGTAATTCCTGCCAAAGGTGTCTCTACCAAATATTGATTAAAGGAGGTGAATTATTATTTCATGTTGTTAAACTATAAATGTGGAAAAGTACACAGAGATTAATATTTTTAAGAGTCACTGTTTCTGCTTAACAGGTTCCACTGAGAATTTTGATAATCATCAGATTTGAGAAGCGAACCGTGTCAATAGACGTTATAACCTTCCCCACACACACCCTAACCCAAAGTTTAAACCAAACGCTTATCTTATATCCTCAGACTATAAATATAATTCTCTGTTAGTGAGGACTGGCTGTGGTTTACAAAACCTGTCTTGTCTACTGTTCTCACAGGTTTAGAAAAACAAGTAAACATGTATAAATACATGAATTAAGTCCTTTTTATCCTCTTTCTCCCCCAGAGATGTCCAGCCATGGCCTGTGTCTTCAGTCAGAACAGATGGAGACACACTGCATCTCCTCAGTCTCAGCTCTGAGCTGAATGGTCTCTATGTCTGTGAGGCCTCAAACCTGTATGGAAGTACAACTGGCTCCCTCTATGTACATACAACCTCCAGTGAGGCCTCCTTACATGCACATATAATTCCAGTGACTGCTTTTTAGCTCAATTTCTACATGCTCACTTCTCTAACTGTGTGGCTTCATGATATACTGACTAACTTCACCAGACTTCAGACCTCATTTCTCAGCTCAACAGGAAGGTAAAACCATGAAGAGCCTTTTCACAAATCAAGAAATTACTTAGGATATATATGATATATTTTTGATTTGTAACATTCTGACAATTTCATTGGAGGCACAAAAAACCCCAGAGTGGTGGGGTACCTGTTTTCCTGGGTGGGGTTATGTGACAACATCGACGGCACATGAGGCTGGATGCATGACATGCTAAAAAGATGTTTTTATATTTTGCAGATGGTTAAAACTGCCCTCCCTGTCTCCCCAACAATTCCTCCCGCACAAATAACCGTTCTCTAAAACAGTAACAAAAATCGCCTCCCAGACACATAATAAAAGCAACGAGCTACTAGCTAATGACACAATACTGATCCAAGTACGGTATATTACAGTGGGTTTACCTTATGTAAAATATAATTTAAATAGTAATTCTGTTTCGTTCATATTTTTCCCACGTGGTTCTTGAAAATTTCCCCAATACACACAATGCAAATATGCAACAAATACATTCACATCATGCATACAGCGTTTCCCATTGACTTTCATTTTGAAGGCATAAACCGGAAGTCTTATTGATGTTAATTTGTAGCCAATTGTAGCTATCGGGTTGTGACAGTTAGATTGCTAGCTTCTTACCTTTCGTTAACTCTTAGACAATGGCTACCTGCTTTATTTCAATGAGACAGCCCAATAGCATCCAGCTGCACACCCACAGACCCACCACCTCTCACTAAATACCACCTCTCACTAAACACCCCCTCTCACAAAACACCACCACTCACTAAACACCACCTCTCACTAAACACCCCCTCTCACTAAACAATGAGCAAGAGGACAAGTACATTAGTGTCTAGTTTGAGAAACAGACGCCTCACAGGTCCTCAACTGGCAACTTCATCAAATAGTACCCGCAAAACACCAGTCTCAACGACAGCAGTACAGAGGCGACTCCTGGATACTGGGCATTTTTTCCAATTATCCTCTGTCTAGTGTCAGTGTTCTTTTGCCCATCTTAATCTTTTCTTTTTATTGGCCAGTTTGAGATATGGCTTTTTCTTTGCAACTCCGCCTAGAAGGCCAGGTCAGTCCGGCTATTTCCTTATTTATTACTGGAAAAGTATTTTCAACTAAGTCAATGGTTTATATTCAAATTTTATGGTATATGCCTGTTGCTACTGCTTTTCATCAGAACACATATGGTGCATTTGTAATAATAAAAAACACAACCCAAACATTCACTTTTATTGAACACACACGTCCAACTGTTTTCTATTGAGTACACACACACACATTATTTCCTTCTCATTCGCTCGCTGACTCAAATAGCCGGCCATTCAAACTTCTGTCATTAGTATAGAGATTTTTAGCCCCTCACCAAAACCTTTTTGGGTATCCTCACGTATGGCATCTTGGATGTAACAGATTTTAATTTACTAATAACTAACCCTTTATTTAGGACCAGCCTTGGCTTAGCACACAGGGATTCATTAATATCTGTGGCAACCCACCAAGTGGAGTAATGTACCCTGGAGTAAGGGGTTTGTGTCACATGTCTTATCCCATACAACAGGGTATAACCGAGCGGGTCACCATAAATGGTTTTAATTTCCCTCACATATAGAATCTTGGGAATCTCTAATTGGTTATTCAAAATTGTTTTGATATCTCCGTTAATGATCATTATTCTATACCATATATCATTTTATCACATCATTTACAAAGTTTACAACTGTTTCATCATCTTTGTTTCAGTTTGTCTCATCTTTTTGTTCTTTAACTTCTTATGAGAGGTATATTTATATTATATCTTGTACAGGTTTACAACATTGACAGTAAAACAACTATAAAACATGTAACATCCATAATGAACCGTTATGGATGTAACCATTTTTGCTCAGATAAATTGGACTTCATCATTCCAGTCTTCGGTGTAAAAGAATTGATATGAACTAAAAGACTGATATGAACTATTGCAAAATGTCAAAAGGTTTCACTTCTAGGATGTGTGCAGTTCAGCCAGACGGAGAGAGTTGAAAAGCAGACACCAAGGAGATATTGAAGTCCCATCTGGGGTGCCAAATTGTGGAAGATTGAAAATGCTTGCTGTTTATTAAGAAATTCTTCAGGTCGTTCGTATAACAGTTGATCACTTCAAGTTGAATTCCGTGGGTCCACAGGAACAACCATCAATTTAAGTACAGAGACCAAAAGAGTAGTGTCATGACAATTGTTCTGCTTTTACATGATTACATTCACCTTTTTATACCCCTCCTTGTCAACTCTCAAAATATTATTTCTTATGCTCAAGATACATAGAAGTAAAGAAGTCGTCACACAAATATGAAAATAAAATAGAACTCAACACTCTCGTGGCAACCAAAGTTCTAAGTCAGAGTTAACAAGACCTCCTGATCTGAGCTACCCCTGGTCTCTGTCCTGCCCGAATGGAAGACGCAGAGGAGACACCGGCAACTTAACCTTGGAGCCATCTGTAGCTGGGCCACAGATAAGATAGGTTGAGGCCTGGCGCCTTGGTTGTGACCATAATCACTTCTAAGAACAGGGCATGCTGACCTGGGTCTCCTATCCGTGGCATCCATGAACCAGTCTAAAGCGAATTCGGGCCTAATCTAATGAAGTCAATTTATTACAGTCTAACAAAGTCTGTTTAGGGTGTTTATAGCAGTTAGGCAGGTTTCTAATCAATGAACAGAATGTAATTCATACAGAAGCTTGTTAGTGTTCATACTGCAATTAATACATGGATACCTATTTTCTTAGAAAAATCTATCCTCAACAATAGGCACAAACAACAACATAAGCATCCATTTACTTGTATAAATAATGTTTCGGTTTACATTTCCATTTTTTATTAGTGATTACTGTATGACTAGTGCCACAAAAACAAATCCTGGATGTCTTCAAGAGACCTGGGACTTAGGAGAAGATTAATCTTCAAACAGGCCAATGACACCAGAACAGCCTTAATGCATTTATGGAACTCTACTGGGGGGATGGAACACCATTCTTCAAAGAGATCTTCCCTCATAGAGGTGTTTCAATGGTGATGGGGTCCAAAATCGTCAGTCCAAAATCTCCTCTAGGTGTTCAATTGTGTGTTCAGTCTCCTCTGTGTGAATGTGAAGGCTCTGACACCAGGGATATGGTGCACACACCAGTTTTACTTACTCAAAATGTTCATGAGCACCGCCTCCTCTCCATTTCGATTGGATGTTTGCTTGTCCCAATAACATTTCTTTCTGCCCTTAGAACATAAGTAAGTAAAACTGGTTTGTGCGATATGCAACCGAAAAGTAGTTTTGTTATGATGAATAGCATAAATAAGAGGTGCGGGAGCAGAAAATTAAAAATGTACATTCTGCGCTTACATTATGTAATGCTTGAGTGTTCAGTCTCCTCTGAGTGAAGCACATCCATATGTGTCTTGCTCTGTGCACATTGAGTTGTAACTTCCATGTGCGTGTCTAACTTGAATGAAATTAACTTCTCTTTGGTGGTATTCGCATGACAGGAATGACTGGTCTTATAGTAGTATTCTTTATTATTATTATTATTTGTTAAGGAAAATACTAATAATTGCTAACTGTATTTCTTCTCTCCTCACAGAAATCTCTCCTGCCTTTTGGGTTCTAATTTTTGTCATCTTATGTCAGATTGTTGTTGCTGCTGCCATTTTCTTATGGTCCCGGAACAATTATGGGAAATTGCCTTGGTAATGTAATTTAGTGAAATATTATGCACTCAATATGATCATATTGCATTGATATATCTGAAATTATATAATTATTTATGTATCTTTCTAGTTCAATGGCCAGTGCAACAGAACAGGTACGTGACAATTAGTGAGTAGTGTCATTGTCCACCATTGTATTGTGAGTTCCTAATGCTTGTCTCCTGATAAAGTAGGTTTCTCATTGGCCACTGTTTATTATGTAATACCTTAATACTGTCTGATGATTTCCAGACAAGTCAAGACGTTTTTGAGCAAGTTGAGGTGCCCATACGACAAACCGAGAAAGTGACAGGAGACGATGAGGAAACATGATATTGGAGACAGACCTTCCAATTTACCTTTTGGAATATGCAATTTGTTTGTTGTTTTGTTTTGCTTCTAATGTGTGTAATCTTGGTGTTCTGAAAGACTCAGACCTCAGACCTCACGTTCAACAGTCACATCAAGATGATCACTAAAACAGCATTCTATCATCTTAAAAATATAGCCAGAATCAAGGGCTTGGTGTCCCAAAAAGACCAAGAGAAGCTCATCTATGCTTTTATCTCCAGTAGGGTTGACTACTGTAATGGCCTCTTAACTGGACTCCCCAAAAAGACTGTAAAACAGCTGCAGCTCATTCAGAATGCTGCTGCTAGAATGTTAACCAGGACCAAGAGAACAGAGCACATCACTCCGGTTCTTAAATCTTTGCACTGGCTTCCAGTCAGTTACAGAACAGATTTTAAATCTATAATGCTTTTAATCTATAAATCAATGAATGGTTTAGGCCCTGCATACATTTCTGATATGTTTGAAGATTACACACCCAGCAGGGCTGTTAGATCCATGAACTCAGGTCAGCTAGTAGAGCCCAGAGTCCAAACTAAATATGGCAAATCTGCGTTTAGCAGCTACGCTGCTCAAAAATGGAATAAACTACCAGAAGACCATAAACGTGCCCCAAATGTATCCATTTATAAATTCAGGTTAAAAACACTTCTATTTTCACACGCCTATGACTGCTTAAACTTTAGCCTTACGGCTTTCATAGCGTCCTCATGATATATTTCTATTTTCTTAGGCAATGTCTCATTATTATGATGAATTTTATATTTCTCATTTTCTTGGATTTAATGTTTTATTATTTCGTGGTTAGTCTATTTCTATTTTGCTATGTTTTACCAATTGTTTCTCTGTAATGCAAGTTCTGGTGCTATCAGAGGAATAACCTCTTTTCACGCACCTATGAATGAGCACTTAACTCCATTGGGGGAAAAGGTTTACAGACCTTTTGATGGGAGGTTTTCAGACCTTTTAATAAAACCTGTAAATCCAGGTTAAAAAACACTTAGTGCTTAAACGTAACCACACTGTTTAGCCCTTTATAGCTTCATATGTTTTTATTTAGTTTTTACTCTATTTCTATTTTCTTATTCTATGTTTGATTATTATGTCTGATTATTATGATGTATTTTTATTCTATTTTTTTATTTGTAAAGCACACTGAATTGCTTCTATGTATGAATTGTGGTATATAAATAAGCTTGCTTGCTTGCTTGCTTGCTTGCTTGCTTGCTTGCTTTCTTGCTTGCTAATGAATGGACTGAATGGCTATGTTGGTAAAACAGCGACGTATGTTTTGTAACCATATAAAGATTAGCAGACTTGTCATTCGTTTTGTAGTTGTAAGATTTCCAGACTTGTACAAATGTTTGTAAATGTGTAATTTTGTAGTTGTAAAAAAGTTTTACATACTTGTTACTAACTTAAATTTTAGAATCATACAACTCATTAAAGGGATAGTTCGGCCCAGATTCATATTTTGGTAAAAGTCCACTTACCCCTAGCTGTTCCTGAAGGCACACTGAGTCATTTTTAAAACAATAAATTTCTGTAATTAGCCCAGTCCGTCCCAGTCTGTAATTAGCATTATTAGCATTGTCCAAATTAATTAATGGAAACGGTGGGTCCCGAACTAGAAAACCTGCATTGCAAGCGGAAGACTAATTGAAAACATTTCAGACTAGTGGTGTTATTTTCCTCAAAAAACCTGTCAGTATTGTATTCTTCATAATAATGTTTTCATTTTTGCAATATAAATTACATTTATATTACAAAACTGATGCTTCCTATGCTTACCGGTCAGTTTTGTTCACAGTTGTATCAATCTGCGTTTTTTTTTTCATGGAAAGGAAAGTTTATATGAAAGAATTAGCATTCACTAGCTAGAAAGAACGTTTCCAATTTAGTTGTGGTTATTCACCTTGGACAGTGAAACTAAAGGCTCGGACAGCAGCTGAGGCGGGGGTCGATGGCGGAACAGTTAATTCCCAACACTTTGCCAGAATGGCCAGTGATTGGTGGTGTAGTTGTGGATCCTGCAATCTAATGCTTACCGAAACGGAATGCCTGTTGCAACAAGTGGGAACTGTTCATGCCAAAGTAAAATATGCACAGACAAATTTTGTCGCTAAACGTTTCCTAGACCTGTGAAAAAAACAATTTGTACTTGTAAAGCAAAGCTGGGCATCGCCCATCCAGAATCTGTGCCCCCCCAGTTTTGTTTCCCCATTAACACCGCAAATGATATATGAAATAGATATGCCCCTTCATAAACAAAATAATTTAATCCTGGAGCCAGACCTGCTTGTAAATCACAATCTGCAGTGGTATGTTTTACAGTGTTTGGAAGCAGAGATACCCATGAGGACTCTGATTGGCACAGCATAGCTTTTTCTGACCAATGAATTGAGTGCATATCACATTTTAACCAATCTGAGTAGATTCTGGAACATGCAGCTTTCCTCAAGCAACTACAGTGGCGCTCAAAACTGTTCACTCCTCATGGATTATTACTTATTTTAACATGAAATTTAAAACACAAAACAATCTCAATGTGAAAAATAAAGTCTCAGAGTTGTTTTATACTGACACTGGATACAGACACCCTGGACCAATGGATGCCCTGCATGGTTTTAGAAACGCCCTTCTCATTATCATTTAAGCCAGTGGTTCCCAACCAGGGGTACTAGAATCCCTGGGGGTACATAGCCTCTCCGTAGGGGGTACATGAAAACACTCATGATACTATGGTACGAGCAGAGCAATATTCTGTCAGTGGTACAGTAATTGAAAAACATTGGTAAAAGCTATGCAGAAATTAGGAAATAGTTCAATCTAGGATGAAATAGTAATTGCTGCCAAAAGTGCATCTACCAAATATTAACTAAAGAATGGGAGTACATATGAAATCAAAGATTTTTTTGTGTTTGTAATTAACTCTTGAACACATTATTTTTCACCTTGATATTATGGACTTGTTTTGTGTTGATTAGTGGCAAAACCCCCTGATTTTATTTAATTTTGATTCCATGTTGCAACACAAAACGAAAGGTCCTAGAAGGGTGAATAATTTTGATAGCCACTGTACCACCGGCATTTGAAATTTAGCAGAATGTAGGCTAATGCTTGAGCACAATGCACCAGTGTCATTGGATAGTGTAACATACTAGCCTATTGTATAGTAGTCAATGAGCTAACAGGAAAAAAATAAGCTATATCCTTTCTGACACAAAGGGCCCATATAATATTAAGTAACACAGGTCTTCTTTAACTATCAGTGTTGTGGTTGTATGTACGGAGGGGTTATTGATTTGTCCAGTTGAGGGTTGTGTGTGTATGTAGGCTATAGTTAGTTTGGCTCCGGGGGCATATTCATGAGGCCTACTGCTGTAGGAAAGAAACTGTTCTTGAGGCAAGAGGTTTTGGTCCTGATAGACCTCAAGCTTCTACTAGAGGGGAGAGTTCTGAATAGTCAATTTCCAGGGTGAGAGGGATCAGCCACAATCTATGCCACTCGCCTCTGTGTCCTGGAGGTGTGTAGGTCTTGTAGAGATGGCAGACTGCAGCCAATCACCCTCTCTGCAGAGTGGATGATGCGTTGCAGCCTGCCACTTGACCTTAGCAGTGGCTGCAGCGTACCATACTGATGGAGGAGGTCAGGATGGACTCTATGATGGCAGTGAAGAAGTGCACCGTCACAGCCTTTGGCAGGTTGAACTTTTTCAGCAGCTGCAGGAAGTACATCCTCTGCTGAGCTTTCTTTGTAAGCAAGGTGATGTTCAGCTCCCATTTGAGGTCCTGGGCGATAGTTGTGCCCAGAAAGCAAAATGACTCCACAGGGTTAACTGGGGAGCCTCCGAGGGTGATGGGGAGAAGGGCAGCTGGGCTTTTCCTGAAGTCCACTATCATTTCCATTGTCTTTAGGGCGTTGAGCTCCAAGTTGTTCTGCCTGCAGCAGGACACCAGATGGTCAATCTTCCACCTGTAGGCGGACGCGTCTCCATCCAAAATAAGTTGGATGAGGGTGGTGTCATCCGAAAACTTCAGGAGCTTGACAGAGTGGTGACTGGAGGTGCAGCTGTTGGTGTACAGGGAGAAGAGTAGGGGGGAGAGAACACAGCCTTGAGGGGAGCCGGTGTTGATGGTCGGGGGGTCAGACAAGTGCTTCCCCAGCCTAACATGCTGCCTCATTGGACAGAGAGGAGGTTTCTTCCTAAATTGGCTTAGCAGTTGGCTTCCTTCACTGCCTTACCAAAGCTGCATTTAGCCTCTCTGAACATGTCTCTCTCCACACTCCTGAACGCCGCCTTCTTTTCCAAATGCAGTCTAATCTTCTGTTAATACACTGTGTACCAGGCTGGCATTCAGTTGCATTGGCTGTCTACTGCTTACAATTAGGGTTAAAATTAAGAGACCACTGCAATTTGAACGCTTCTGTTCCTCACTCAAAACTTTCCTTTTCAACTTTTTTGGAAAAGTTGAAAAAAAGTTGAAAAGGAAAATGAAGTCATAAAACGATGTGTTATGGCAGAAAGTGAGAAAGTGGCCTTGTTGCAGCATATGGCATAACACAATGAAGCAGTCTTCTTTCCAACAAAGAAATGTATATCTTAGCCCAGTCCTAGACACAAGACAGAAGGCAGGTAGCTATGTCCCAGCCCATTCTCTCACATGAAAGTGTAATTTAATTACTGTGGAAACATACCATGTAATTTAATATAGACTTGTGGCTGCGATGGAAAGTCCCAAAAAGCCCCCTTGAAACCGGAGATCATTGTAAAATGGCTTTGCTCACCAAAACAGCTTTATAAGGCATTCAGCCAAGTTCACCTCTGCTTAGTCCTATTTTTTTAAAGTACTAAGTATAGTAATATTTTATTAACAGATAAGTCTTAATACTGTAAATAGTGATAATGAAATGTGTCTGTAATGAAATGTGGTATTTTTACCAAGCATATGACTGCTGGTCTCAGGATGTCCAGCCCCCATCAAGAACTCCTTCCCACAACAGGCTGACCTGCCAAAATAACTGCCTTCTGGCTATAAAGGACAGTTGTTTGTCTTCTTTTGTCATGGTCAGACAATGTGCTTCAATTAACCCTCGAAGGGTAGGTTTTAATAACAGCCTCCACTGGCCTCAATTGTACAACGATGCAGCCTCCATGTGCAAAGTGGAATCTCATAATGCACCACGTTATATTTAAGTCTGCGCAGTTTCACACAAAGGAGTGAATGTAAATGTATAATTACATAACACTTGCATTTGTTTGATTTTCAGATTTGACGTACAAACAGAACAAAATACCTAAAAAATCAAATTCCCAAGTGTTGATGAGGTTTATTTATTCTAACACGATGGATTTCTACATTTACATGTAATGCATGTTTTATATAATAAGTGCATGTTTTAATAATAAGTGGACGATGAATTGCGTCATTCAAGTCCCAAGTGTGTCCCACAGTTGCATTTACTAAACCCCCTCAACCACTCTATCGAAACCATCCTCAACACCCACAGCCACTCTATCGAAATCATCCTAAACACCCACAGCCACTCTATCGAAATCATCCTGAACCCCTACAGCCACTCTATCGAAGTCGTCCTCAACCCCCACAGCCACTCTATCGAAGTCATCCTCAACCCCCACAACCACTCTATCGAAGTCATCCTCAACCCCCACAGCCACTCTATCGAAATCATCCTCAACACCCACAGCCACTCTATCGAAATCCTCCTCAACCCCTACAACCACTCTATCGAAGTCATCCTCAACACCCACAGCCACTCTATCGAAATCATCCTCAACCCCTACAACCACTCTATTGAAGTCATCCTCAACCCGCACAACCACTCTATTGAAGTCATCCTCAACCCCCACAGCCACCCTATCGAAGTCATCCTCAACCCCCACAACCACTCTATCAAAGTCATCCTCAAGAGCCTGTCAGCAACACGTGACCATCCAGGGCACTCAGAGCAACTGCATGAGGCATATGGTCTGGAGTTTACAGACTGGCAACAGCAAGGATTTAGGATTTTATTGGGAAACCCCTTAGTTGATGCAGATATATCAGCTACTCTAACTGGGGTACGCACATAACATAAAAAAACTATTATAAACATAAGAAAAGTACAACTTACAGGACTGTACGGTATGTACACATATTTACAGAATCATATTTCTATGAAATCTTACGGCATTGTCACATTTATTTCATTTCAATACACAAATACATAGTAAAGAGTTGCTATAGGTCAGTGACACAAAATACTAGGAATCAAGGCAACTGTTCATGTCGCTTTAATAGTTTTTTGAAAACTGCTATGTTCTTTGTTTTTGAAATATGAACTGCAGATGAGGGTTCACCGGTCCCCTAGTAGGACTGTGTTCAGACATGGGAGAAAACTAGCTTGTTGTAACACAATGATGTTCTAAAATGTTGTTTATCAGCATTGCTTGTTCTGTTTGTTTATTTTTAATATTTGTGATGTCATGCATATTCCCGGTCTTGCATATATTTTTATTATGCTAATAGGCTCTCTCATGAAGATAGTTGAGTTGGTTTTAGTGACACATTATATATGCTATCTGTACAGTTCAGTGGCGAACCGTGACCCTAGACACTGGGCCTTCAGTGCTACCATGAAGCAACAAATCCGGCCTTATGCGCTCAGAACGAGCGCGCATGCACACACACACACACACACACACACACACACACACACTGCATAGACTTCAACCTGATCTACGTATTGATAACTATAATAGGATTATGGTTTATACGCACACTCATTGCCATCAGCACACGGCAACCAAGCCTCTGAGTCCGACAAGCAACACTCGGAAAACAGAACATGCAGTTTAATTCATAACATTAGCAGCAACACAGTTCAGTCAAACACTAAACACTGCAGGCCAAAATACAATGTGCATGTGCATTCTCATACTCTACGCAACAGACAATTCCCTAAGTGTGTGATCATGTGTATTATAATATGATGCAGTCAGGAAAAACTATAAATGTGAGCGTCAGAAATTGCATCACGTTAGTGAAAAGCACTATGAAAAATGATGAAACCACTCACCAAAGGACAATCCATCCTGCTGTCGTTTTTCACAAAAAACGACAGCAGCCATCACTTGGCTTGGTTAAACTATTTAACCAAGCCAAGTGCTTTTAACCAAGCACTTGGCTTGGTTAAAACTATTTAACCAAGCCAAGTGATGGCTTGGTTAAATAGTTTATCTTTAAATTTCAACTCCTGGAGAAGTCCTTTCTCAATTGATAACCAATCAAGGTGGAAGCCAAGACGGAAAGGCGGGCCTGTCCCGTGCTATTCCTGTCGTATATTTTTATCCGCCTAAGCGCAGAGAATGTCCTTTCAACGGAGACCGTGGACACAGGGATGGTTAGCACCAAACAAGTGAGAAGGTAGAGCTGGTGCATAGTCTCAGTCTGTCCCTTCTGCTGTAGAAAGTGCAAGAGGTCAGCTGGGCTCCGTCCTTCAAAATCAGACAGTGTACAGTACGGACATTTCTGTCTTCAGACGCGACACGTCAAAGTGCTGTCCATAAATTTCCTCCAGACTGGAGATCGCAGTGTCATGGAAGCTCTGTGTATAGTGAAGTCTTGCGGGTCAAGAAGAGCAATGAACATTAGTCTCTCGTGGTCCTTGAACCTCTCCCTCACCTGAGCTAGTAGGCTGTCAATTATCCCGCAGGGCAGCTGCTGGTAATGGGTGCATGCGTCCTCTTGTGCTCCATCCCGACGCTCTGTCGGTACCCCGGCCTCCCAAACTGTGTGCGTAGATGGCATGGAAGTTAGCCCTCTTCCTCTCCAGGGTGACACAAAACTCTTGAATCAGACAAAATTGCACATCCATCTCTTTAGTCTGCAAAATCTCAAACAAGACATCAGAGTGAGCAAATACTAAGTTGAAAGTGACCAGAAGGAAACGGAACTCGAAGTTGGAAAAGAGTTTGAGATATCCGTCTGCACAATGGATGCTGTCAGCGTCAAAGTAATCATGTGCTTTTTGCTTAAACACTTCTTGTAGCTAATTTCTCCTCTCAAATACGTTGTTGACCAGCCGAGAAGAATATTGCCACCGCGTAGGAGCAGCTCTGGGAAGTCGGCGTTGAAAATTTTCATCCAGAAGTTGTGTGTTTTGCCAATCTAGAAAAGAACGCGGCCCGGCAGCTGAGGTGGGAAAGAATATCTTACATTCCAAGCCCGTCCACTTTTCACATGACAGATTACAGCACAGAGAGTGAATCACAAGGAATTTTAGGGTCATGTAAAATATATAAAATGTAGAGTGTGTGTGGATGATCATCATTGATATGTGGTGACGAATGTCAAGTGGCCTCTGGTTATTTGGGTGAACCAGAGCTTCAGGCAGATGCTACAGGCGTTGGTCTTGTACGGGGGATTGTCTGGTCTACCAGTGACAGCCTGGCCATCTGTGTTGGAGTCTGTGGTATCAACTAATAGACCAGGAATATGATGACTGATTTGAATGATTAGATACGGTTTACACATGTCACGTCGCTGTGTTTCAACATGGGAACTGATTCAGACCAAGTGGGGTTAACTTTCATTGTAAACTTTGTGGATTGAGGTTATCACTCAGTTGTCATGTGTGTATAACCGTACTTGATTTATTTGAGCAGTGCAACTTAACATGGACTGGCTTTCTACAGTGTCCAACAGGCAGATTAGACAATTAATATTCTGAGAAATCACTGGCAACAATGTTATTGTGCTGAGGAGTAGGGAATGTCAGATTTGTCTTTTAGTTTTTAAAATGGTGAAACGTGGTTCTATAGTTCCAGCAGACTATAGAATTTGGGTGCTTACTGCACACAATGACTAGTCATTTGTGTATCTAAAACTGGCTATGCATGTTAGATACCCGTTGCATCATATAAGCAACATGGAAAATGGGAAATGCTTTATGAGGGAAATGGGAAATGATTATGAGGGAGTAGCAACGGTGGCTTTTCCATTGGTGGCTGGTGACAATGTAATTATATTGATCTTTTTCTCTTTCATATATCTTTATTTTTTACCATGTCAATCATGGAGCCTTGGTGTGATGTTGATCCTGGACAAGGTGTGGTTGTGTGTAAAGTGATGAAGAAACTATGACTAACAGAAAAATACACATCTTATATCTCTGCGTATAGACAAAACTCTACAGTTGCGGTAAGTCACTGAAGCATAGACGCCCTTGAGCAAATATCAATGCCGTGTGTTGACATTGATAACGGTTCCCATAACCCAACTGTCTATTTCCCCCCCTTAGCCAGAAGGCAGACAGCTCTCCTGTGTTCTCAGCAGAAGGAAGGGAGAAAAGGAACCTACTTCTAACCACAGAAACGGACCATAATAGGATGACAGATAGCTAAGCAGACTATCTGACTAGTAACTGCCAAGTTGTTTGTTTCAAGTTAATTATCACACAGAGGACCTATGACTGAACAGCTACTGTTAAAGGAGTGATAATACCGGTGATGACAAGAAACACAAGAAAATATAATGAGATGTCACATTTGAGTGGTATTAAACAACACCAAGCATTTCTTCTCACGCGCACACACAAACATTGTACGTATTAAAACATTTGTCGGGACCCCTACTTATGGTGTCTAGCAAAATGACCCCACAAGTTGTGCTGGAAATTCACAGAGAGAGAACTATTACAGGCAGGCAAGACAGACACAATATATTGTGTACATATATTACACAATATAATTTAATACACTTGCAAGCAGAGAAATGTATTTCAGTTCCAAAACAATACAAACTCTGAGGCTTGGCCCAGCAACTTCCCATTATATAGATAACATGTTCACCCCCTAAGAGCTGGGTCTGATCGGTTATTTGCATAACAGTCATATACAGGCCTGTCTCCCCAGCCCATCATCAGAATATGAACAGACAGTGAAAAGATACATTTGCAGGCATGTTGGTTCTCTTGTCCATTATCTCAGTCTTGACTAGTCTGCAGATTGCACTTCACCCCCTCAGTACTTTTCCACTCTGCCAGGTGTTCATCATCAACCCAGCAAGCAACCTTGTACATCCCTTTATTCAAGACAATACACAGAAACAGATCAACCTAGCAAATGTCTACAACAAAGGTTGAACTGATGTTTTACTGTGCTGGCTGGGATTTCTGGTCCCGAACAACATAGTGATGTGGAAATTACCACAAATTAAGAAGAAAACACCCAAACTGAACATTTCTTAATTCAGCATATATACAGGATGCAAACGTCACAATCAATGCTTCAGGATACTTGCACACTAGAAGTCCTACCCTTGGTTAAATAGGATTCTGGGGAGCCAACCCTCGTTTCCAGGGGGCCACCCTCTTTCCCAGGGCACTAAAGGTCCATTGTCAATTATTCTTTGAAGAAAGATACAGCTGCATATTTCCTTCTTAAAACCACAGATAAAAAGCCATTACCCAGCTGAACCCAACATCTCTTTCACAGATTGTGACCCAGTTACAAAAACAGAGGCTTGTTTATTTTTTGCTAAAATGTACTCCTCCACAATAGGAAAACACACACACACAAACCAGGAACAAAGGCTGATCAAAGCCTTGTCGATGTACGAGGGCAACAAAGGCTATCCTGTCTGGTCTGAAGCGACAGAAAGTCTATTGTGGCACAAGTCACAGAAAATGTTAATGATGGTTACAGGAGGAATGTGTCACAACACAGTGCATCACATCCTGCTGTGTATGGTGCTGCGCAATCACAGACCGGTCAGAGTGCCTATGATGACCCCTGTGACCACCATTGAAAGCAACTCCATTGGGCACAGGAGCGAACTGGACCTTGGAGCAGTGGAAGGTTGTCTGGCCCGTGACTCCTGTTTTCTTTTATGTCACATGGAAATCCGTGTATGTGTGTACTGTTTACCTTGGGAAGTGATGGCACCAGGATGCACTGTGGGAAGACGACAAGATGATGGAGGGAGTGTGATGCTCTGAGCAATGTTCTGCTGGGAAACCCTGGGTTCGGGCATTCATGTTGATGTCAATTTGCCACATGCCACCTGCCTAAACATCATTGCAGACCAGGTACAACCCTTCATGACAATGGTATTCCCTGATGGGAGTGGCCTTATTCAGCAGGATAATGCATCCTGCCACACTGCACACATTGTTGGGGATGGTTTGGGGAACATGATGAAGAGTTCAAGGTGTTGCCCTGGCCTCCAAATTCCCCAGATCTCAATCCAACTGAACATCTGTGGGATGAGCTGGACCAACAAATTCGATCCATGGCGGCTCCATCTCACATTTTACAGGACTTGAAGGATCTGCTGCTAATGTATTGGTGCCAGATACCACAGGACACCTTCAGGGGTCTTGTAGAGTCCATGTCTCGGCAGGTTATAGAGGCACGTGGAGGACACCATATTAGGCTGGTGGTCACAATGTTTTGGCTCATCAGTGTATATAGTAATGATCTACCAGGTAGAATAGGGAAGGGTAATAATACTATTCAGTGGCTTTATTGAATCTATTCAATATGATGTACTGCAGGAGTACTTGGATAAAAAGATACATTACTGGGTGTTCCAAGAATCATTGCATTAGCCAACTTTTCTTTACCCTGAACTCATATTTTATACTGTTCCACTGTCCGCTCCTTCTAAATAGTTACTCAGCTTGCTCAATAATGTGACTTATGGGCCCCCGAGTGGCTTTGTGGTGTCACTGCATTACAACATTACAGCTTCTTCATTACAGTCAGGAGTTCAAATCCTGTTTGTGCCACATTGATCACAGGAGACCATCTAGAGTTGGGTGTTGGACAGGGCCTCCTTGTCTCATACTACTCTAGTTTACACTAGTTTACACTAGTTTAGAAGCATGTGCCTCCTTGTCTCATACTACTCTAGTTTACACACTAGTTTAGAAGCATGTGACCGCATGTGATCTAGTAAACTAGTTTAGAAGCATATTGTTGAAATGGAAATGCCTATGGTTCTTGTGGGAATATCCCCATGGAAATACGTGTATTTTTATTAGACAGTCGCTGTGTTCCCCAACTGATATTCCTGGGCTCCACCCACAGTACATTCTAAGCAGCAGCTGTGCTCATCCTTCTTCCTCCTCTGGATGCTCAGTATCCTGTTTTCTTCACATCTGATCTACTAATTCCTTCATCCTCACCAGGATATTGGTTTCATCATACATTTCCCTCTTTTTCAATCACATTCTCAGTTGTATATCCTTTTCCCCCCTCATATCTCTTACCATATTGTAACTTTTACTTGTATTCACAGTTGGGTTTAAGGAACTATTCTGTTTGTTTTGCTTGAATTTCTGGCCAAAACTATGTTGGAGCTGTATTTGTTTGTTTGAAGTCTTGACTTCTATGGGCTTTTTTGTATTAAAATCTTGTATTAAGATTTTTGTATTGTACTACTAGCATAAATGACCAGAAGTCTGCAGGGAATCTTTTAAGTTATTGTTTTAAATATTTTTCTATTTTCTTTTTAATGGTTTCTAATGCCTGAGATATTCCCCACAAAAATGTCCTGCCAGTCCGTCTACCAGTTTGCATTGACTTGTAGTCTCCTCATACTTGCTTTAGACATTCACAGTTCTCTCCCCCATGTAAATCCTTCTCATTTCAAGGCTATTCCAGCCTTGTTTGACATGACATTCAACATGACAATTTGTGTTATTATTTAAGATTCAGAAACATTTGAGACAGGAATCTACATAGTGACCCTTTTTTTCCCAGAGTGCCTCTTTAGACTAGCTAACTAGATACAAGGTGTGACATTTTCAGCATCTGATCAGCATGACACGTTGTGGGATGGGATGTGCTACTTTCTGGTCTAGGCAGAAAGAATACAGATTTGCTTGTCTAACGTCACCAGTAACTGCTATGAGACGGCAGCTTAATTTGGTTGCATTTACACACAGACAAATCTGGTTATTTTTCTGAAATGTTGATTTTTCAATGCCAATCGACACAAAGATAATCAATCATGCCTTACAAGTAAGGAGGTGTTAGAAGACAATGACTCAGGGTCATAAGCACATTGCCATATTGTGATTTGGAACTCATGCTCCTCTGACTCTAGCGAAGGGAAGTGGTGGTCAAAGTCATGATATCCATATAGCACAAATACTTTATGTACAAATTACAAATGTTACAAACGATACATTTGTGTCATAAAAACAACATCCCCAAAATGCAATCAAGAACAAGCAAGTTTGAATTTTGGGGTAGAATCTATTTCCTCTGTATTGATCTGTTCATATTATACCACAACTTCCAGAATTTGTAGCAAACATGTATACATGCCTCCCTAAAAAAGGCCAATGTGAATACAATAATAATTTGTAGAAGATGAATAAGACACTTGTGTTTTTTTTGAAACACCAACGTTGATCAAGCCCATGTGGTGTTCTGTGCCTTGCTGTAATAATTACAAGCCAATGCAGAAAAGTGTTGAAAGACATCCAATGGCTCTATCAAGGACAGCCCTAAATATATTTAAAATTGACTTGTAGTATGATCGGTATTACATGGAGGCTTGGCGAAATTAGAAAAAAATGACTATTTTTAAGGTCTTGCAATTCCACACAGTGTCGTAAAACTGGGATTTTGGTGTGCAAAAAAACAAACTTTGATTAATGTGGTGACATCATTAATGTGGTGACATCATTGACTAATTAATGTGATGACATCATTGTCTGTGGTGACATCATTGACTAATTAATGTGGTGACGTCATTGTATGTGCATAAACGTATGTAGGACTTAAATACTCTTCTCTGATAGAGGTAAACTTGTAGTTTGGAGCTTTCACTCAGTCTTGCGTTGATTCTTGAAATACTTCATTCAATATTGGAAAGAAATAGCAACTTATTTACTACATTATCTAAGCCTATGAGACATTGGATGTGTTTGCAGATTTTCTTTATTGTATTTTGTTTTGCTTTGTTTGATGTGAAACCTGCCAGGGAGAAGAATGAATAGGACTCTTTCAGTCTTCCTCATCATCTGAAATGACTTCCCTTTTAACTGTACTTAATCGTTTATTTGTGTTGTTATCAGCCTGCTAATTAGGCATACGGACTGACAAATCTGACAAATCTCACCAACGGAACAAAATAACTAAACTTCAGTTCCACATATCGCCAGTAGAGGTCATCCTTAACACTGTAAATGACACCAACATGATTTGGTGAAGTTGCACTGATGATGTCATTTATAGGAGTGATCTGTTTGTAACTGACTGTGGTTAGCTATATCACTAAAAGGTACATAAATACATATCAAATACAAATTATTTGATACAGTTGTGATCATAATTTTGCATACCCTGGCAGAAACTGTGAAATTTTGGCATTGATTTTGAAAATATGACTGATCATGCAAACATTTTTTATTTTATTTAAGGATAGTGATCATATGAAGCCATTTATTATCACATAGTTGTTTGGCTCTTTTTTTAAATCATAATGAGAACAGAAATCACCCAAATGGCCCTGATCAAAAGTTTACATACCTTTGAATGTTTGGCATTGTTACAGACACACAAGGTGACACACACTGGTGAAAATGGCAATTAAAGGTGAATTTCCCACACCTGTGGCTTTTTAAACTGCAATTAGTGTCTGTGTATTAATAGTCAATGAGTTTATTAGCTCTCATGTGGATGCACTGAGCAGGCTAGATACTGAGCCATGGGGAGCAGAGAAGAACTGTCAAAAGACCTGCATAACAAGGTAATGGAACTTTATAAAGAAAAGGATATAAAATGATATCCAAAGCCTTGCAAATGCCAGTCAGTACTGTTCAGTCACTTATTAAGAAGTGGAAAATTCGGGGATCTCGATACCAAGCCAAGGTCAGATAGATCAAGAAAGATTTCAGCCAAAACTGCCAAAAGAATTGTTTGGGATACAAAGCCCATAGGTAACCACATGTCCACAGCGCGTTATGGTTGTATTAGGTTCCAGATTAAAGTCACAGTTAATGTTTTAGCAATAAGGCTCAAGGTGGTCTTGCATTATAGCCAATATACCACAAACTCCAGATGCCTTATTGCAATTGTAAACCAGTTACTAATGCAATTAGGGCTGTAAAAAGTGATATGATATCACACCCATGGTGGTCTCACACACCATGGCTATCAGCATTCAGGATTCAAAACACCTGGTTAATTATGTATAATAAACTACCTGCAAACATCTTGAGGGAGAGCAAACGCAGCTTCTATCTTTCTACACCTGCCATTAACAGTATAAAGTGACCTGAGATTTTAAAGGTAAGTCATACTGAAAATGCTGGCATATTCCCAGGTTCTATGTTGCCCTGTGGAAGGTCATTAGTGGCTTTCTATCCTGAGCAGATTTTTTAGGAATGTTTAAGTGGGCAAAAAATTCAGTTGTTTCAAGTGGCAACATTTTCCAAAAGTGAAGAGAGAAATAATTTAAATGTGTTTTTGGTCAAAAGAAACAAGTTACTAAGAGGCGAGACCTGCTGGAAGGTGAACCTTTGCCACTGTATCGTGTGTGACAGGAAGCAGGCGCAGGAAACTCGAAGTCTCAACACTAGATAATTTAACTCGTAGCAAGGGGTACACAAACTAGAGAAGACCATTGACTGAGATTGTAAGCCGCAGCCAGGCAAAACAGAGCCTACTGGGACTAAAACAAACGGGAGTACAGCATCCATATTAGGAACATTATCATTCCTCCAAAGAAACTCCGTTCTTCCTCCTCCTCAGTTATCACCCCTGCCCAAGTCAAATGTCACCCCTCCCTTGGTCAAATATCTGCTCTCCTCTTGTCAAACATCCCCCGTTTAAGCTTCAATCCTCCCCTGGTCAATCATCAGCCCTCCCCTTGTCAATCATCCATTCTTCCCTGGTCAATCGTCAGTCCTCCCCTTGTCAATCGTCAGCTCTCCCCTTGTCAATCGTCAGCTCTCCCCTTGTCAATCGTCTGCTCTCCTCTAGTCAAACATCTGCCATCCCCTTAGTAAAGTATCAGCTGCCCCCATTCAAAAGTATACGATTTTTCCCCGCGAATAAAACAAGTAGAAAAACTAGCACTGTAAACACATGCACTCAATATAGAAGAGGTGCTAGCTTGACTAAGATCCACTTTAAAATTGTGTTTTTGCACTTTCATAATCACAACATGTCACCTTTGTTGAAATACTGTTGCATATTTGCTTAGCTAGGTTCATTATTTTCAGTTAAGCCGTTCTGCTAAAGAATGTTATCTTAAATCAAATATTTGGCGTTGATGGCTAGCTGGCTGGCTGGCTAGCTGGCTGCTGCTACCTGGCCGGCTGCCTGGCTAGTCGACTGGCTGGCTTAAAATCACACCAAGAAATACACTAAACTGTTTCTTTTTATTTTTGATCAAACGATTATAAGAACGTTATCTTAAATCCAATGTGTGACGTTGATGGCTGGCTTGGGGCTACTGCTTGGCCGGCTGCCTGGCTAGCTCGATGGCTAGCCAGGCCGACGCCTGCTAGGATTGTTAATATTAGCTGATGATGGACCACGTGAGGACTGACGATTGACCAGGGGAGGGCTGAAGCTTAAACAGGTGATGTTTGACAAGGGGAGAACGGATACTTGACCAAGGGAGGGGTGACGTTTGACCGGGGAAGGGGTGATGACTGAGTAGGAGGAAGAACGGAGTTTCTGGGGAGGAATGATAATGTTCCTAATATGGAGGCTGTAATATAGCCAACTCGGACATCTCCCCTTGTCAAACGTCACCCGTTTAAGCTTCAGTCCTCCCCTTGTCAATCATCAGCCCTCCCCTTGTCAATCGCCATTCCTCCCCTTGTCAATCTTCAGTCCTCCCCTTGTCAATCTTCAGTCCTCCCCTGGTCAATCGTAATCCCTCCCCTCTCCATTTCACGTAGTCATCTCCGATGCTGTGTCATCTGAGTCAGCATTGATGACACAGCATTCTACTTCTAAGTAGGGGTGGGCAGATGTTTGACGGGTTATGTTTGACAAGGGGAGAGCGGATACTTAGGGCGGAGAGCGGATACTATCAAGGGAGGGGTGACGTTTGACCGGGGGAGGGTGATGACTGAGGAGGAGGAAGAACGGAGTTTCTGGGGAGGAATGATAATGTTCCTAATATGGATGCCGTACTATATCCATATGGAAGAATCATGTTCATGTTCTTAGCAACGATGTATGCAAGTATGGCTTTCGTAGAAAAGACGAAATTAACCGAATTGTGGTTTCATGGTCCAGTCTTTTTTGCTGTACTCGCCGTTCATTCGGGATTGCCAGCAGACAGTAGGTTTTGCATGTGTTGAAGTTGCGTGTTGGTTTTTGTGCTTGTTTTTTTATTTGTGTGGAAGGGTGTGAACTATCACATGAAGCCTATGCAATGCATATCAATACGACTTGGCCAGACCAGATCTGAGTTACCATTTTATGAGGTACCATTTAAGCCAAAAATATGTTCATCGTGCGAATTATACAATGATTGTAATGAGAGCATTTTTGACGGTGAGATGCATTTGGACAAAACTGAAATGTATTTATACATTTTTAAACACATTTCAGAGTAAAAGGTGAAATACATTTTGATACCTGAAATGTGTTTTGAATTAAGTTAAATTTATTCGATATATATTCATCATATATTCTCATTGCAAAAATATATTTATTTTCCGTATGGGAAGCTACCCAGACGGAAAATATGTATTTAAAATATATTATCTGAATACATTTGATAAATATATGTCAAAGTGTTGCAATTGGCCTCTTTAAATATATTTCTGAAAAACGTATTACTATAAATGCATGGCTGAATTACGAATACGCAACTTTCTGCTCTCCAGTCTGGCGTCCTGCACTCTCCTCCAAACAAGGATAAGCTAGTAGTGGTTTTATCAAGGTCGCTGCAGCACGTAAGAATATCTTGCTAAGATGAAACGTATTTTGTGAACGTATTGCTAAAATGTATTGTAACACCCCTGGCCGGGATGCTGAATCAGGAGACGGAGTCAGAGGTAGAGAGTACTGGGTAGAATTTATTAACCTAATACAGACAGCTATTGGCTACTGTCCAGGCTCAACCCTATCAGCAGACACACAGGAACTTCGCTTCTCTCTCTAAGAACTGAAGCTAGCTAGCCAGGTATCTCACAGGTGAACGGTTCTTATCCACACAGGAGTGGAGGCAAGAAAAGAGACCGATGCCTGCCAAAACCCCTCCTTATATTAGCTACTGCCCGGCGACGCTAGACACATCCCAGCTGTCCCAACAAGACCCCCCCAGAGCTGCCACTTCGTCGCGGGACGTCCCACCCATATACACAGTCCCACCCATGTGAGACCCAGCCCTCTTAATGAGAAATGCATGAACATGAACACTCGGAACAGCACTTAAAGACATTAAAGACAGTGCTTTACAGGAATACAGGGTCGCCACAGTATTTAAACAGCTAGAAGAGATGTCATCAATATGTCAGTAATTAACATTTTTAAAGTGTGGTTGTATTTTCAGGTCTGCTGTGATGTGATATAAAATATAACAATCCTTACATCACTGTCATTTTGGATTGTGAATATTAATTGTTTTATGCAGTATGCTAAGCATGTACAGCTCAAGGTGAAATTAGCGTTTTTATAGTTCTGTACCTATCAATTATCATTTATTAGCAAGAATGTATACACAAAATTCTACTAATAATAAAATAAGCCCTAATGGGGGCATTTTTGTCTGTTATCAAATGACCCACCATTCTAACCCACCATTTAATGTAAAAAAAAAAAGAAATTACATGACATGGAATCCTGTTAGAAAACTAGATGGGAAATGATTGCTTACATAAATAGTACATACACTAGCCTATGAGAAAGGTCACTCCTACATACACTAGCCTATGAGAAAGGTCATCCTTGTGGTCGCTTGACCACAAGGATTCTGTAAATACATATAATTGGGAAAAATGCATTTTAATATGGGCTTCAAATTACATTCTGTTATGTATTTTCTATACAAAATACATAGTGTAATGAGACCATGTTTGTCAGTCATATACATTTGGACAAAATGTAAATTTATTTATACATTTTGAAATACATTTTGATACCTGAAATGTACTTTGAAGTTAAAAGTTGGAGCACTGTAAAATGTAAAAAAAACAAAAAAACAATGCAATTATGTGCAAATCATTTAAGCCATATATTCAATATAAAATAGTACAAAGACAACATATCAAATGTTGAAACTGAGAAATGTTATTGTTTCTTAAAAAATATATGCCCACTTCGAATTTGATGCCAGCAACA
Organism: Esox masquinongy; assembly: GCA_016801175.1. Classification (NCBI taxonomy): domain Eukaryota; kingdom Metazoa; phylum Chordata; class Actinopteri; order Esociformes; family Esocidae; genus Esox; species Esox masquinongy. Next base: position 34,423 of record JACXGI010003392.1, on the reverse strand, counting down.
CATTTAAAACAATGGTGGGACAGAGGCAACAAAAGACTGGAAAAGTTGTGTAATGCTAAAAAAAACCAGGTGGTACGTCTTACAACTAATTAGGTTAATTAGCGACAGGTCAGTAACATGACTGGGTATAAAAAGAGCACCCCAGAGAGGATGAGTCTTTCAGAAGCAAAAATGGGGAGGGGTTCACCACTAAAGTGAAAGACTGTGCAGGTAAATAGTGCAACAGTTAAAGAGTTACGTTTCTCAATGTAAAATTGCAAAGAGTTTGGGGATCTCATCATCTATGGTACATAATAGCATCAAATCTCTGTATACAAGGGACAAGGCCGAAAACCAGTATTGGATGGCCGTAATCTTTGGGCCCTCAGGTAGCACTGCATTAAAAACAGACATGATTCTGTAGTGGACATCACTGCATGGGCTCAAGAACACTTGAAAACCATTGTCTGTGAACTCAGTACATCACTGCATCACAGCTTTTAAAGTGAAATGTTCTACCATTCTTGCTTGATATAGGATTTCAGCTGCTCAACAGTTCAGGGTCTCCTTTGTCGTATTTTTCGTTTCATAATGCGCCAAATGTTTTCAATGGGTATCAGGTCTGGACTGCATGCAGGACAGTTTAGCACCTGGATTCGTTTACTACAGAGCCATGCTGCTGTAAGATGTGCAGAATGGGGTTTGGCATTGTCTTGCTGAAAAAAGCAAGGCCTTCCCTGAAAAAGACCTCATCTGGATGGCAGCATGTGTTTTTCCAAAACCTGTATATATTGATCAGCATTAATGGTGCCTTCACAAATATGCAAGTCACCCATGCCATGTGCACTAATGCACCCCCATATCATCACGAATGCTGGCTTTTGAACAGTGCGCTGATACAAACCCAGATGGTCCCTCTTGTCTTTAGCCTGGAGGATGCGGCGTCCATGATTCCCAAAAATAATTTAATTTTTTTCTGTTTACAGACCACAGGACAGTTTTCAATCTTAAAAGTATTGTTAAATGAAGAGATGATGCAACACAATGGTTAACATGCCCCTGTCCCCACTTTTTTTGAAACATGTTGCTGGCATATTTTCATTTAAGAAAGAGAGGGGCACAATTTCCACAAGGCACCAGCAAAATCCGTACCCACCCCCCTTCAATTAAAATAAATAGTACCTAAATTTACCAAAGTCATAGTTATTTGTCCTCTCCCTCACCAACATATGCAAAGGTTTAATTCAATGTGGATAATATCTTCATTCATTAATGAGGGGGACACCATTTCCGCCAGGTGCAGGCGAAATCTGTGCCCTTCTGTCAATCAAAATACATAGTACCTACATTTTCCAAAACTCTCTCAGCTATTGACTTTCTTCCTTACCAACACATTCAATGGGTTTAATTCAGTTTGAAGTGTATTTAAATTCATTAAAGAGGGGGACACCATTTTCGCCAGGCACTATGTATTTTGATTTTGATTGACAGAGGGACACTGATTTCGCTGGCGCCTGGCGGATATAGGACAATTCTTACAATCTGCAGTTCTAGCTAGCAAAACAGCTTGCTATTATTAAGTAGCCACCAGTCAGTCATTTTGTCATGCAATCACATCACACCAAGTTTAAGAATGTTGTTTCTAATTAAGTTTACCTCCACCACAAATAGCATCTATGAAATGTGTGGCTTTTGCCACAGGCCATTTTAACAGCTTATTAGCCAGTAATAGGCTTACTAGTATCTAATTTACCACTTGAACTTAACACAGCCAAAGCTATTTCATGGCACAAGCGTTTGTTTTTCTTTAATTTGTGAATGATATTGATACACTAACTATCAATATACATCTCTGGAAAAAGTAAGAGACCACTCCTAATTTTTCTTAAATCTCTACATGTATGTCAGCCATTCCATTCCAGTGTCTGTTAAATTCCAACACAGGCACACCTCATTTTACTTAATGAGGTACTGATTTTACTTAATGATGTACTTCCATGAACATTGCTGCGTGGCATTTTCATTTTCCTGAACCAAATCTAATTTAACAAGGAAAAGTATAAAATCCGCTGCTGTGGTCATCACTATCCTCTTGCAATAGGACCAGCTGGATGACAAAAACAATGCAAGTAGTACCTCAAGAGTAATTTGAATAAAAAAACAAAACCAGGCAAGTCTAGTTCAGCCGGCCCGCAATAGAAAGTGTTGCCCTCTCAAGATCCGAACCCAGATTGCCCACGCAAAGGGCTGTGTCATTAACCCCTACTCCACAGAGCTGTACATTTGCCAGGTGTCAGTATAGCCTCTTGTGTCTATCCTGAACAAATCCTCTTTTGCCACTGGCCGTTTTAACAGTTAATTGGCCATTCGTGCATGACATTGATACAGTTAAACTGACTAACATTTCTAACTAAGTTTGCCTCCACCACAAATAGCGTCTATGCACTGTAGGGTGTTTGCCACTGGCCGTTTTAACAGCGTTTTAGCCAGTAATAAGCTTTACCGATATCTACTAACTTACTGGAATAGTCATAAGAATTGAGCAATTGCTAGCGAGTCTGCCAAAGCTATTTCATTTCATGGCATAAGAGCATATTTTTTCCTTTCATGGCAAAACAACATACTTTTTTGTTTCATTCATGAATGACATTGATACAATAACTATCAATAAAGGTGACGATAACTAACTTTTTCATCAAGTGAAAAGACAAGAGAATTGTGGAATCTACCAGAAATAATTAATAAATGTCGTTGCTCTCAATAGATTCGAACTGAGGTCTTCCACATGAGAAGCACTGTCTTTAACCACTATGCCACAGCATTACACATTTCAGCAGTCGCTAAACACCATTGAGCATTGTGTTAAACTGGCATTGTGATAAACTGACTAACGTTTCTTAAGTTTATCTCCACCATAGCGTCTATGAACTGTATTGCTTATTAGCCAGTAATAGGCTTTCTAGTATCAACTAACTTCCTAGGAATAATTATAAGAATTGAGCAATTGCTAGTGAGACTGAAGATAAACTTTTCCATGTCAGAAACAGTCGCAATATAACCGTATACAGTTTTAGTTAAGGCTTACTATAACGTAACTACTGTATGTTAAGCCAGCAAATGTGTTTGTCTATCTTGACCCAAAATGCATGCACGGATGTGTACTTCGAAAATCCACCAGAAACAGTGATAGTATAACCGTAAACTGTTTTATTTCAGGCTTATTATAATGTAGATATTGAAGGTTTTAGCCAGCGAAGTTTTCGTCTATACAGAATAATGCATAATGCGTACTTCGCTTCGCCTGCGAAAAGATACGAACTCGGGACCTATAGTTCACAAGTCCGCATCTCTAACCACTACGCTATTTAACAAGGGTCGGTCGGTCGGTCAGTGACATTCGCTCTTCTTGGCTGGCTCCGCTTACGCGGTCCGGCAATAACTATTCAGCATGACAAAAGAGTTATAAAGAAAAGCTTTGAGTGAGGAAAAGAAGGGTTAAATTCTGGCTTTACTGGCAGAGGGATACAGTGAGCGTCAGGTTGCTTCCATCCTGAAAATTTAAAAGACGGCAGTTCATAAGAACAAGGTCAAGCAAGAGACATTGGGGACAACAAAGCTTCAGACTGGCAGAGGGCGAAAACGACTGTCCACTGACCGAGATGACCATCAACTCATCAAAGTAACATCCACATCAATGGCAGGACCCAAGTTTTCCCAGCTGAACATTGTCCCACATGCATCAATGAGCCTTGGCCGCCCATGACCCTGTCGCTGGTTCACCACTTTTCTTTCCTTGGACCACTTTTGATAGGTATTGACCACTGCAGACTGGGAACACCCCACAAGGGCTGCAGCTTTGGAGATGTTCTGACCCAGTCGTCTGGCCATCACAATTTGGCCCTTGTCAATGTCGCTCTGATCCTTATGCTTGCCCATTTTTCCTGCTTCTAACACATCAACTTTGAGGACAGAACGTTCACTTGCTGCCTAATATATCCCACCCACTGACAGGTGCCATGATAACGAGATTATCAGTGTTATTCACTTCACTTGTCAGTGGTCATAATGTTATGGCTGATCGGTGTATGCTGAGACAGAGTCTGTGTTTTCATCATTGTTCCCGTTGGCTGCTTCACAAAACATCTGCCAATCCGTTGTTTCAAAGCAGTCCTGTAGAGCAGTAATGGATCCCTCATTCCAGTGGTGAACTGTCTGAGAAATAGTTTTTTCCTGTTTTAGGCATTGTCTATAGGATGGGTGGAGCAAAACTGTGATCTGCCTTACTGAATGCAGGGCGGGGGAGGGGTTTGTAACGATTTCATATTTGTGAATAACAATGGTCAGGAGTCTGATCGCCCCGGGTAGGAAAGTTAATGTGCTGGTAGTGTTTTGGTTAAACTTTCCTCATATCTGCTCTATTAAAATCACCAACAACAATAGCAGCTGCCTCAGGGTGGGCATCCTCTAGTCCATTTATTATTCTATGTAGGTCTTCCAGTGCGCACGTTTTATCCGCCTGTTGGGGTATATAGACTGCTGTGATAATAGCTGAGCTGAATTCCCGCGGAAGGTAGAAGGGCCGTATATTTACAGTTCTGGTGAACAATGAGTAGATAGCACTGTAACGTCCATTCCCCAGCGAGAGTTAACCATAATGCAGACCACTCTGCCCTTATGTTTACCTGACTCCGACGTTCTGTTCTGCCGGTAGTAAGAAAAGCCAGCAGGGGTGATGCACGAGTCTGGCACCAAGGGATCCAGACAGGTTTCCATGAACGCTAGCACACAGAAATTTGCAATGTCCCACTGAAAGTTAATCTGTGCGTGTAGTTTGTCCATTTTATTGTCCAGGGATTGAACATTTGTGAGTAGAATGCTCGATAATGGCAGATTGCAGTACCTCGCCCGAGATCTGCATAGGACACTGGCACGTTTGCTCCAGTTCTTTCTCTTCCGTCGGCGTATTTGTAAACTGATCAGAAGCAGAACTAAAGAATTGCAGCAATTGCTCCGGTGAGTAGTGCAAAAGTCTGTGTTCAATGATGAACGAATATCCAAAAGTGATTGTCAATCATACTGCATGAGCGATAGTGCAGCATGAACCTAAATAAAAGCAATAAAAACAATAATAAACAAAAAACTATGTAGTGAATGCAGAGCCATTGTCAGTGCAACCTTTATCTATGACTCACCGGTTAGTGTAAGGTCCTCTCACAATCCCCATCCTGCACATTCCCACCCCCTGCTGGCAGTTCCATCCCATACAGATACACAACCTCCCTCTCCTGAATACAGATAACAGCCCAGATCCCAACCACCCGAGTACTAGCACCTGTTCCCCCGTTACACACCCTATTTCGTTCTCCCCTTATCACTAGTTCCTTGTGAGGTATTGTTTGTCATGGATGCATACTGTACCAAGTCGTTTCTCCTAAATCCAGATGAGATATCCTGCTCAGTTCTTTGATCTCCTGACCTTTTACCTAACTCTTGCCTGTACTTTCGGCTTCGACCAGACGTTTTGACCTGTTGCCCTGGATTACCTGTTTTGCCTGCCATCCTATACCTCTGCCCAGCCATCCAGCCTACCTGTGTATCGACCTGTGCCTGTTACCGTTTCACCCTTTTGTCTGATCCTTGTTTTGAAAGAATGAAAGACAGGTATTGCTTGATTCATCAATAACTGTCTCCAGAGTGTATTCCTAATAGTTAGATCAAAGCCACTCCTGAAATAAACTAAAATACATATGACCAATTTGGGTCAGGACCCAGAGTTGAAAAAACCCTGCCCTAGAGTGAAATGGGTAAAATCTGCAATGTCATTACAGCTAGATATCTTGTTAGTGATATCTTGTTAGTGATAGTTCTGTTGTGTCACTCCTGGATATCTCCCTACTCTAATTTTCTTTAATGCATTCACACACCCTCACTAATATTCAACAGCCTCTACAAATTTAAACTAATGTTAAAGGACACCCAAGTCCTCAGGCAATTGCTAATGTGGGTAAAAATTAAATCAGTGGCTAAGTCATTGGTGTCGACTTAGTCTGCAAAAGATAGAAGTAAATATTTTATGGCATCCAGTTTAGACATGGTTAGGTCCGGTTAAAACAAAGACCAACATGTCAAAAGTTTGATTGTGAGGTAACCACCAACCAAAAATCAAAAGCAATCAAACAAAGTTGATTTGTTGAATTTAACTGGGCTTAACATTTTAGCCATTTTATGCCTTTCTCCACTACACCCCGACAATTTTTTTGTAGCCCTGAAAATCCACTGACATTTTATGGACATTAATATGTCCCTCCTATTAGCTCCATCGCAATGTGACTAATTGTCAATGCTCTTCATTACAGCCATTAAGGTGCCATTTAGCAATTGTTTTTTCTCTCCAGCTCTGAAGGTGATTGGAGGAAAGAGGACTGTGATCCTGGGCAAAGATGCTGAACTTTTCTTCAGATTTTCTGGGACTAAGGAGGAGTTAGATCAGATAACATGGCAGAAAGAGACCAGGGAAAATCCCAAGAAACTTTATTTCTTTGTCATTAAACCCCATGGGATTTCTAATGTCATGAATGGATTGAAAGGAAGAGTTCTGTTTATTGGGAACACATCGGATAATCTTGGCTCCATTCGAATAAGAAATGTCATGCTGTTGGATGAAGGCACCTACACATGCATCTTCAGTGTTTCCAGTGGACCAATCCAAACAGAGATGTCTCTGACTGTGCTCGGCAAGGAATTTAATCCAGACTACATCTGAAGATGTCTATTAGTTCACTACTCAAGTTAATTCAAGAGCAGAGACTAATCTACTCATTCGTTTGGCAGATATTTTTTAAACATGGTCTTAACCAACACTAAATTTGAAACAAGAGTAGCAAATTGTGTCAATATTTTGCCTATTATTTATCGAATGACCTGGGAGCATATACAGTACAGTGACTTCCATAATTATTGAGACCAGTTATTTTTCCTTGTTGGGCTCTGAACTCTCCGGGCCGGTTTCACGGACACAGATTAAGCCTAGTCTAGGACTAAAAAAGAAATGCTCAATGGAGTTTTCTATTGAACTTGATTTTGCAGATATATTTTTAAATATGGTCTTAACCAACACTAAATTTGAAACAGGAATAGCTAATTGTGTCAATATTTTGCCTATTATTTATCGAATGACCTGGGAGCATATACAGTGCCTTGCATAATTATTGAGACAGAAATGATTTTTTCCTCATTTGGCACTGAACTCTAAAAGTCTGTTTTTTAAATAAAAAACGTTATGTGTTTGAAGTATGAAGTTACACATTTTTGTTTCGGTACTGTGTATAGGCTACATATTACAGCTTGCTAGGCCAAGAAAGATATCTACAGTGAATGATCAAAACCGGCTCACCAAAATGCAGAAAACACCCCAAACTACTTTTGGACATATTTCAACAGGGGCGTGGGTGTGGATGTTTCAAACACCACCAGTTACTCACAAATTCACCAGTAGAACAACAGAGGCGTAGGTGTAGCACTGGTTGCTATATAAAACATGTTTCTTATGATTGGTGTTTTTTGTTAGATTATGTATTGATCCACATAGTGGCATAATGTCTTCTGTTGTCTACTTATTTTATTTCTTGTCACAGTTCCTCCAGTGATGACAGTGACAGGTCACGTCTCTCCTGTTGGGGACAATGAAGTCGTCTTGGTAACTTGCATTGCTGCAGCTGCCAAGCCAAAGGCAGAAGTCAGTTGGAACACTGGTGCTTTAAACCAATCATTGAGGTGGGTGACAAACTCCACCCAGCATGCCAACGGCACCAGTACAGTACTCAGCCTGCTTGTTGGGGTCCCAACCAGAACAGCCAATCAGAAACAGGTTCAGTGTGTGGTCAACCAGTCTGCCCTGGAAGAAGAAAGAACCCTCTCCTACACCATAGACATCCACTGTAAGTATAGACTCCTGCCTTCCCAGGCTGTGGGACTATTACCCACTCTAACCATTGTGTCTCTCTATCAGAGCCGGTTCTGCCCTGCCCAATGCTACTCCGGTACCATCTGTTCTGGCCTGTAACACCTGCTGTTATGTTTTGCTGGAGCACAGCTCTGTGACAGTGTTATGGACCTCTACAAGGTTTCTTCATTGTGCTGCTTCCAACTGCTACCAAGTGAACGATTCAATTGATAAAGGACAAGGTCATTAACCGACTCCATTGTTCATGCGCTGCATCATGTGTTGATAAGTTACACCTCGGGGTCCTGAATGACACAGTGGTCTGGTCCCTGCCTCACCTGAGTCAATCTGAGGCCCAATCCTGATAAAGGATTAGCCCAGGAGTCCTGTGGTTGGTGGTGCAGTTAGTCAACACTGTCTGGGTTTTTGGGTCATTTAGTTAGTACTTATGTGAGGTCAATCAAGGTAGAAGATCAGGCAATGTGTTTGCTTTGGTTTAGGAGTACAGTCTAGACCTCCTGGTGAAGTGAACCAGAATGACACTGACTGTCGTTTAGTGGACACGTGTCTTTACTGTGGTTTAGAGGACACGCGTCTTTACTGTGGTTTAGAGGACATGCGTCTTTACTGTGGTTTAGAGGACACGCGTATTTACAAAGATGGTAACCTATCTGTTTCGGGGTTGATGCGATGAAGCAGGGCCTCACCAATTAAATATCAAAAAATCGCACAGAAAAACAGGGTAAAAACAGGGTCAAACTAAAATTACACCACTGCCTGCTCTTAGTTGATTGTACTTTTATTATTATGTGTCATTTGTCTTGGTATGGGTGAGTGTAAAACTATTTACTTCATGCAACATCAGTAATTTTCTCTCTGTCCTCTCTCTCAGATCCACCTCAGAGAGTAAACATTAAAGCGTCCTCCCAGCCCACATACTTCCTGTGTGTTGCAGATGGCAACCCAAGGCCAAACTACACCTGGAGGAGGTACGTGCTTCAATGTAAACCATTTCAAACCAGGTTAAATAGAAAATGTTCCAACTACACCTGAAGCAGGTTCGTGCTTCTGTGTAAACCAGAAAAAACTTGGTTAAATAGAAAATGTTACTGGCACGATGCCCAATAACATCCATTTTATTCTATGGCTGATTCTTTGTATTTTTATTCTGTTTTTAAATGCTGCTGTAACATCCAGCTTGCATAGTGTGGTTTAGATCAAGCGCTTCACACTAACACAGAGGCGCAGGCTGGGAGCTGAAATATAGCTTACTTTAAGAGGCATATTATGGCCTAGTTCTCTAATTCTCATAGATTATTGCAAGCAAAGATTCGCTGTACTCTTAGAGTAGGGATAATGCCGTTGCAATTATTATTAATATTGTGGGACAATATTACAATTATACTTTCATTTAAAAGCAAATCCAGAATAAGGTTCTTCAAAATCACCAATCATGGGTATGATATAAGAACATTTTCAAATCATTGAGTACCTGCTGTAGAACAGTAAGTCCACTATTAAGAAATGGAGAGAATAAGGCACCGCTGTGAATCTGCTAGAACAGGCCAGCCACAAAAACTGAATATCCAGACGAGAAGGGAAGAAGTCAGGCAGCCTACTAAGAGGCATATGTTAACTCTGTTACAATCTTCCACGTCTGAGCTAAGAGACACTGTCCATACTGTAACAATAGCCTGGATGCTTCACAAAACTGACCGTTATAGGAAAGTGGAAAAAAAAAAACTAGTTAGTTTGTCAGAAGGCATGTGGGAGACTGAGACCAAGTAGAAGATTCTATGGTCTGATGAGAGCGAAACAGAGCTTCAGTGCTAATGTTGAATGGATGCCAAACACCACACCTCACCCTGAGGACACCATTCCTCCCATGTTGCATCATCGTGGCAACATTATGCTATGAGGCTGCTTCTCTGTGATGTAGAAGAATGGGCAAAACTGCTGTGTCTAGATGAGACTCATTGATCTATTTCCTGCCAAAGATGTCTCTACCAAACATTTATTATGGAAGATGAACACTTATTTCATGTTACACAATAAAACTTGAAAAAGTCAAAAGAGATTGAATATGTTGAGTCACTGTATCTGCTTAGCAGGTTTCACTTTTTGATCATCAGATGTGAGGAGCATTCATTGACTTTGTATATGGGAACATACAAAGAACACCAAATCCAGCTCCACACACACCGTAACCCTAATTTTAAAACAAACACAGTATAATTTCTCCTCAGACTATGCATAGCCTTCTGTTTGTGAGGACTGGCTGGGGTTTACAACTCACATACAGTTGAAGTCAGAAGTTTACATTTACCTTAGCCAAATACATTAAACACGGTTTTCACAGTTCCTGACATTTAATCCTATTAACAATTCCCTGTCTTAGGTCATTTAGGATCACCCCTTATTTTAAGAATGAAATGTCAGAATAATAGTAGAGTGACTGATTTCAGCTTTTATTTTTTTCATCACATTCCCAATGGGTCAGATGTTTTCATACGCTCAATTAGTATTTGGTAGCAATGGCTTTACATTTTAACTTGGGTCAAATGTTTCAGGTAGCCTTCCACAAGCTTCCCACAATAAGTTGGGTGAATTTTGGCCCATTTCTCCTGGCAGAACTGGTGTTACTGAGTCAGGTTTGTAGGCCTCCTTGCTCGCGCACTCTTTTTCAGTTCTACCCACACATTTTCTATAAGATTAAGGTCAGGGCTTTGTAATGGTCACTCCAATACCTTGACTTTGTTGTCCTTAAGCCATTTTGCCACAACTTTGGAAGTTTGCTTGGGGTCATTGTTCATTTGAAAGACCCATTTTTAACCAAGCTTTAACTTCCTGACTGATGTCTTGAGATGTTGCTTAGATATATGCACGTGTCCTTCTTCATGATGCCACCTATTTTGTGAAGTGCCCCAGTCCCTCCTGCAGCAAAGTACCCCCACAACATGATGCTGCCACCCCCGTGCCCCATGGTTGGAATGGAGATCTTCGGCTTGCAAGCCTCCCTCTTTTTCCTACGAACATACCGATGGTCATTATGGCAAAGCATTTACATTTTTGTTTCATCAGTCCAGAGGACATTTCCCCAAAATGTACGATCTTTGTCCCCATGTGCAGTTGCAAACCGTAGTCTGGCCTTTTTTTATGGCAGTTTTGGAGCAGTGGCTTCTTCCTTACTGTGTAGCCTTTCAGGTTATGTCGATATAGGACTTGTTTCACTGTGGATATAGATACTTTTGTACCGGTTTCCTCTAGCATCTTCACAAGGTCCTTTGCTGTTGTTCTGGGATTGATTTGCACTTTTCACACCAACGTACGTTCATCTCTAGGAAACAGAATGCGCCTGCTTCCTGAGCAGTTTGACGGCAGCGTGATCTCATGGTGTTTATACTTGCATACTATTGATTGTACAGATGAACATGGTATCTTCAAGCGTTTGGAAATTGCTCTCGAGGATGAACCAGACTTGTGGAGGTCTACAATTTATTTTCGGAGGTCTTGGCTGATTTCTTTTGTGTTTCCTATGATGTCAAGCAAAGAGGCTGAAGGTAGGCCTTGAAATACATCCACAGGTACACCTCCAGTTCATTCAAATGATGTCAATTAGCCAAGCAGAAGATTATAAACCATGACAATTTTCTGGAATTTTCCAGGCTGTTTCACTGCACAGTTAACTTCTGACCCACTAGAATTGTGATGTAGTGAAATAATATCTGTAAATAATTGTTTTAAAAATGACTTCTCATGCACAAAGTAGATGTCCTAAACGACTTGCCAGAACTTTTGTTTAGTTTGACGTGTGGATTGGTTGAACATTTAGATTTATGACTTCAACCAAAGTGTATGTAAACATCTGACTTCAACTGTATATGAATGAAGTCCCTTTTATCCTCTTTCTCCCCCAGAGATGTCCAGCCATGGCCTGGGTCTTCAGTCAGAACAGATGGAGACACACTGCATCTCCTCAGTCTCAGCTCTGATCTGAATGGTCTCTATGTCTGTGAGGCCTCAAACATGTATGGAAGTACAACTGGCTCCATCTATGTACATACAACCTCTGGTGAGAAGCATCCTTACATGCACATATAATTCAACTTGCTGCTTATACTTCAATTTCTACATGCTCACTTCTCTAACTGTGTGGCTTCATGATATAGTGACTACTATATACTTTTTTCTTTCATTCGTGAATGACATTTATACAATAACTATCAATAAAGGTGACAATAACTAACTTTTTCATCAAGTGAAAAGATGAGAGAATCCTGGAATCTACCAGAAATAATTAATAAATGTTGTTGCGCTCAATAGATTCGAACTTAGGTCTTCCACATGAGAGGCACTGTCTTTAACCACTACGCCACGGCATTACACGTTTTAGCAGTCGCTAGACTCCATTGAGGATTGTTTTAAACTGACTAACGTTTCTTATGAAGTTTATCTCCACCATAGCGTCTATGAACTGTATTGCTTTTGCCACTGGCCGTTTTAACAGCTTATTAGCCAGTAATAGGCTTTCTAGTATCTACTAACTTCCTAGGAATAATCATAAGAATTGAGCAATTGCTAGCGAGACTGAAGATGAACTTTTCCATGCCAGGAACAGTTGCAATATAACCATATACAGTTTCAGTTAAGGCTTAATATAACGTAACTACTGTATACTAAGCCAGCAAATGTTTGTCTATCCTGACCCAAAACGTATGCACGGATGCGTACTTCGGAAATCCACCAGAAACAGTCGCAATATAACCGTAAAGTGTTTTATTTCAGGCTTACTATAATGTAGATACTAATGGTTTTAGCCAGCGACGTTTTCGTCTATACGAGTACTTCATAATGCATACTTTGCTTCGCCTGCGAGGAGATACGAACTTGGGACCTATAGTTCACAAGTCCGCTTCTCTAACCACTACACTATTTAACAAGGGGTAGTCAGTCAGTCAGTCACTGGGGGTTTTTGCGCGCCCTTTGAAATTGTCAATCAAAAAATATGTCCTATATGCATGAAATGCATATTCAAATGATCTCCATTTTACCAAGCCAAATTATTGATGGTGATTGAGGTGGCAGAAAGATTATAAGTAGCTTACTGTTTTTATTCTGCTTTGTGTAGCTAGGTACAGTGAGGGAAAAATGTATTTGATCCCCTGCTGATTTTGTACATTTGCCCACTGACAAAGAAATGATCAGTCTATAATTTTAATGGTAGGTTTATTTGAACAGTGAGAGACAGAATAACAACAAAAAAATCCAGAAAAACGCATGTCAAAAATGTTATAAATTGATTTGCATTTTAATGAGTGAAATAAGTATTTGATTCCCTCTCAATCAGAAAGATTTCTGGCTCCCAGGTGTCTTTTATACAGGTAACGAGCTGAGATTAGGAGCACACTCTTAAAGGGAGCAATCAATCAGATTCCAAACTCTCCACCAGGGCCATGGCCAAAGAGCTGCTTGGTGAGAAGGTGACAACAGTTGGTGCGATTATTCGAAAATGGAAAAAACACAAAACTGTCAATCTCCCTCGGTCTGGGGCTCCATGTAAGATCTCACCTCGTGGAGTTGCAATGATCATGAGAATTGTGAGGAATCAGCCCAGAACTACACAGGAGGATCTTATCAATGATCTCTAGGCAGCTGGGACCATAGTCACCAAGAAAACATTTGGCAACACACTATGCTGTGAAGGACTGAAATCCCCCTGCTCAAGAAAGCGCATGTACAGGCCCGTCTGAAGTTTGCCAATGAACATCTGAATGAGGAGAACTGGGTGAAAGTGTTGTGGTCAGATGAGACAAAAATCGAGTTCTTTGGCATCAACTCAACTCGCCGTGTTTGGAGGGGGAGGAATGCTGCCTGTGACCCTGTGACCAAGTACACCATCCCCACTGTCAAACATGGAGGTGGAAACATTATGCTTTGGGGGTGTTTTTCTGCTAAGGGGACAGGACAACTTCACCACATCAAAGGGACGATGGACGGGGCCATGTACCGTCAAATCTTAGGTGAGAACCTCCTTCCCTCAGCCAGGGCATTGAAAATGGGTCATGGATGGGTAACCCAGCATGACAATGACCCAAAACACACAGCCAAGGCAACAAAGGAGTGGCTCAAGAAGAAGCACATTAAGGTCCTGGAGTAGCCTAGCCAGTCTCCAGACCTTAATCCCATAGAAAATCTGTGGAGGGAGCTGAAGGTTCGAGTTGCCAAACGTCAGCCTCGAAACCTTAATGACTTGGAGAAGATGTGCAAAGAGGAGTGGGACAAAATCGCTCCTGAGATGTGTGCAAACCTGGTGGCCAACTACAAAAAAACGTCAGACCTCTGTGATTGCCAACAAGGGTTTTGCCACCAAGTACTAAGTCATGATTTGCAGAGGGGTCGAATACTTATTTCACTCATTAAAATGCAAATATATTTATAACATTTTTGGCATGCGTTTTTCTGGATTTGTTTGTTCTGTCTCTCATTGTTCAAATAAACCTACCATTAAAATTATAGACTGATCATTTCTTTGTCAGTGGGCAAACGTACAAAATCAGCACGGGTTCAAATACTTTTTTAAACGGAGATGTTTCTTTTGTTCTCATTATCTAGGCTAGTGAAGGCCATTCGAGGCTTCATTACCGTTCTTCTAGCAGGAGGATATTATGCTAGCAGTGCTAACTCAGATTTTCTTTTTCAAAATAAAAGCCATCATTTAAATATATCAGGTAAAATAGTCAGTACATCTAGTCTGTACATTTTATCGTTAATGTCCATTCCAATGTTATTCTTGTCGGTTCTTTTTCACAGACTACATGAAATGCATAAGGCAATATAGTTAAATGATGGTTTTTATTGTGATAAAGAAAATCTGAGTGCTGCCAGCATAATATCCTGCTGCCAAAATAATGCTAATGAAACCTCGAATGGCCATCGCTAATCTAGGCACATTCACTTCCAATGAAATGTTAATTCATATTGTAATTATTAATGCTCAGATTCCACAGTGGTTAGAGACGCAGACTGGGTATCGAATCCGGCCAGGGACAAAACAAATTAGTTGAGGTTAAACTAAAACTTCACTGGCTACAAAAGCTACACGTAGTAATCCAAATGTAAAACAGTTTATGGTTATGTTGCGATGGGCAAACTGCAACTGGCATGGCTAACATCATAAATTGCTTGAAGTGTTGGACTGTGTGTCTTGAAAAGCTGCTCTCTCCTTCAGAAAGAGCAGGTTAAAATGAGGGCAACGAAACATATTGCTTTCTCCTAAGTAATGTGCTTGATAGAACTTTGTGAAGAAATAACTATGCGAAAAACTAACAACAAAAATATATTATGTTGATTGACAAGTACTATACTTATTTTTCCCACCGCCCATGTTCACAGAATTATATACAAACAATTAGTCTTTTCGTTTCTGTTCCTCTTCTGTCTATTTTAGGTTCAATTGTTGTAATAGAACAAGTGAATATATTTCCCTGAAACCAAATCATTATGAAAATTGAAAACTAGTTAACGGTCTTTGTTTTCTTTATAGGTAGGCTACTTTTTAGCTATTAGCTAGCCATCTACAGTAATCAGTTTTTAATTTAATGCGTTAAATGTACATTTTTGATTCGCAAATGGTGTTTCATACATTAGATTTCAAATTAGCACAGCAAAGGGCCTGACCGCAGAGGTGCTTCTAGGCATCTCTGCGCTGCTGTTTTGATTGTCCCCAAGTAGAGGCAGCTGCCCTGTGTTGCCTCTTATTGGGGACCCTATTTAAGGTCAGTAGTTTCCACACCTGGTGTGGATCATTGTTTCTGTTTGCACTCAGTTTATGGGTTGCCTCTCCTTTTGTTATTTTTTTGTAACTTTAATTGGCTATCTAATGGGTGTGGTAGTTCTGGCCTTAAATTAGACATGTGTTATTATAGTTTAAGGACAACACTAATAATTGCTATAACTATATTCCTTCTCTCCACACAGAGATCTGTCAAGCCTGTTGGAATGCACTTTTTGTCATCTTATGTCTGATTGTTGCTGCTGCCATTCTTATGGGCCAGTTGCCATTCTCATGGTCCGGGAACAAATATAGGAAATTGCCTTGGTAATGTAATTAAGTGAAATATGATGAATCAATCCCTGCATTCATTTAGCTGAAATTATTTAATTTAGCTGAAACTTAAGTAATTATTAGTGTATCTTTCTAGTTCAATGGCCATTGCATCAGAACATATACAGTGGATGTAAAAAGTCTACGCACCCCTGTTAAAATGCCAGATTTCTGTGATGTAAAAGAATGAGACAAAGATAAATCATGTCAGAAACTTTTCCACTTTTAATGTGACCTATAATGTGATCAATTCAATTGAAAAACAAACTGAAATCTACAAGGGGGAAAAACCTTACAATAACCGGGTTGCATAATTGTGCACACCCTCTTATCACTGGGGATGTGGCTGTGTTCAGAATTAACCAATCACATTCAAACTCATGTTAAATAGAAGTCATTGCACACCTGCCATCATTTAAAGTGACTCTGATTAATCACAAAGTTCAGCTGTTCTAGTAGGATTTTCCTGACATTTTCTTAGTTGCATCTCAGAGCAAAAGCCATGGTCCGCAGAGAGCTTCCAAAGCATCAAAGGGATCTGATTGTTGAAAGATATTAATCAGGAGAAGGGTACAAAAGAATTTCCAAAGCATTAGATATACCATGGAAGACAGTGAAGACAGTCATCATCAAGTGGAGAAAATATGGCACAGCAGAGACATTACCAAGAACTGGACGTCCCTCCAAAATTGATGAAAAGACGAGGAGAAAACTGGCCAGGGAGGCTTCCAAGAGGCCTACAGCAACATTAAAGGAACTGCAGGAATTTCGGGCAAGTACTGGCTGTGTGCTACATGTGACAACAATCTCCCGTATTCTTAATATGTATGGGGTAGGGTGGCAAGACGGAAGCCTTTTCGTACAAAGAAAAACAACCAAGCCCAGCTGAAGTTTGCAAAAACAAACATCAAGTCCCCCAAAAGCACGTGGGAAAATGTTATGGTCTGATGAGACCAAGGTTGAACATTTTGGCCATAATTCCAAAAGGCATGTTTAGCACAAAAACAACACTGCACATCACCCAAAGAACATCACACCCACAGTGAAGCATGGTGGTGGCAGCATCATGCTTTGGGGCTGTTTTTAAGGAACTGGGGTCTTAGTCAGGGTGAAGGGAATTATGAACAGTTCCAAACACCAGGCAAAATTTGGCAGAAAACCTTCAGGCATTCGTTGGAAAGCTGAAGATGAAGAGGAAGTTCACCTTTCAGCATGAGAACGACCCAAAGCACACATCCAAATCCACAAAAGCATGGCTTCACCAGAAGAAGATTAACGTTTTGGAATGGCCCAGACCTGAATCCAATTGAACATCTCTGGGGTGGTCTGAAGAGGGCTGTGCACAGGAGATGTCCTTGCAATCTGACAGATTTGGAGCGCTTTTGCAAAGAAGAGTGGGCAAATATTGCCATGTCAAGATGTGCCATGCTAATAGACTCCTACCCAAAAGACTGAGTGATGTAATAAAATCAAAAGGTGCTTCAACAAAGTATTAGTTTAAGGGTGTGCACACTTATGTAACCATGTTATTGTGAGTTTTTTCATTTTTTATTTGTCCCCCTCAAAGATTAACAGGGGTGTGTAGACTTTTTATATCCACTGTATGTGACAATTAGTGAGTAGTGTCGCTGTCAACCATTGTATTGTGAGTTCCTAATGCTTGTCTCCTAATGAAGCGAGTTTATCATTGGCCACTGTTTACTATGTAATACTTGAATACTGTCTGTTGACTTCCAGACAAGTCAAGACGTTGTTGAGGTGCCCATAGAACGAACTGAGAAAGTGGCAGGATATGAAGAGGAAGAGGCGGAAACATGATGTTGGAATCAAACCTTCTAATTTACATTTTTGAATATGCAATATATTTTATGGCTATGAAGGTAAAACAGTGACACGTTTTGTAAGCGTAAAAAATATTTGCAAACTTGAATGTCATTGTGTGTGGTAAGGAGACCAGGCGCAGGATGAACCATAACTAGAAGGTTACTAAAGGTTTTTACAGTATACCGTTAGGTTTACTAGGTGCAAGCCAGTCATTGCCCCTCCAGATAGAATCAGCCCCACCCCCCAGTTTTGTTTCCCCATAAACACTGCAAAAGGTATATTAATTAGATATGCCCCCTCATTTATAAAAAATGCCCCCTCAGTCATTTCATCCTGGAGCCGGGCCTGCTTGGAAATCACAATCTACAGTGGTACGTTTTACATTGTTTGCTAGCGGAGATACCCATGGGGACTCTGATTGGTACAGCATAGCTTTTTCTGACCAATGAATTGAGTGCATGCTGAGCATGTCAGGTTTTCACATTTTAACCAATCTGAGTAGATTCTGGAACATGCAGCTTTCCTCAAGCAACTACAGTGGTGCTCAAATGTATTCACCCCTCATGGATTATTCTTTATTTTAACATGAAATTTAAAAACAAAACAATGTTAATGTGAAAAATAAAACCTCTGAGTTGTTTTATATTTATTACCAATATAATTGTTTTCACCACTGACACTGGATACAGACACCCTGGACCAATGGATGCCCTGCATGGTTTTAGACACGCCCTTCTCATTATCATTTAAGCCAGTGGTTCCCAACCAGGGTTACTAGAACCTGTGGGGGTACTTAGCCTCTCCATAGAGGGTACTTGAAAACACTCATGACACCCTAGGCTTGCTAGGGAAATTAACATGAGGGGGTAATTCAGGGGTACTCCGAGCAGAGTAATAATCTGTTGGTGGTACATTAACTGAAAAGAGTTGGGAAACACTGTTTTAAGCTATGAGTAAACTGGGAAATAGGTGAATCTGGATAGTAATTCCTGCCAAAAGTGCCTCTACCAAATATTGCTGAAAGGATACTTATGAAATCAATGTTTTTCTTTTTTGTGTTTGCAATTAACTCCTGAACATATTTTTTATACCTTGACATTATGGGCTTGTTTGGTGTTGATGAGTGGCAAAACCCCTTGATTTTAATCAATTCATGTTGTAATACAATAAAATGAAGTCCTAGAGGGGTGAATACTTTTGAGAACCACTGAACCACGCGCATTTGAAATATAGCACAATGAAATGTAGCAGAATGTAGGCTAATGCTTGAGCATAATGCACTAGTGTCATTGGATAGTGTAACCTACTAGCCTATAGTATCTTATGGTCCTGGTACAAATGAGAAATTGCCTTTGTAATGTTATTTAAGTGAATTATTATGCTTGAGCACAATACTAGTGTCATCGAATAGTGTAACCTTCTAGCCTATAGTATAGTAGTCAATGAGCTAATAGGAAAACATTATGCTATATTATTACTGACACAAAGGGCCCATATAATATTAAGTAATGCAGGTCTTTTTTAACTATCACAAATGTCTTATTTAAGACAAAGGATAGTTTTGTCTGAAATAAGAAGTGCTAAGAAAGATTTCTTGAATGTGTACTACATTTTACAAGTATAAACACGACACATTGCTGAGTGCTAGGACACAACTTTTGACCATGGTATATTGGCAATATACCACAAATCCCAAGATGCCTTATTGCTTTTATAAACCTGTTACCAATGGAATTTAACAGTAAAGCCATGGTATACAATCTCATATTCCACGGCTAACAGACTATTAGTGTTCAGGGATTCAAAGCACCAGGTTTATAATTTTATTTACAGTGATGAGCTGAAACATTGTGACCATCTGCCTAATTTGCTGTTGGTCCTCCGCATGCTGCCAAAACAATGACAACCTGCCGAGGGATCCAAAATGTTGACTATAAAAACTGATTGTTTGCTTACCATCTAATATACCCAGATCTTGACATGTGCCCTTGTTAGGAGATGATCAACATTATTCGCTTCACCTGTGAGTGGTCATAATGTTTTGGCACATCAGTGTATATACTGCCGTGACAGACATGATTTGTTTTCGGTAAATGAAACCAAATTTATTCGTCAGTTTCTTCACCAAGTCAGTAATGTGTGTTCTTAAATAAATACTTTCATCTAACCAAACGCCTAGGTATATGTAGGAAGGTTCTTTTTCTATAACCAAACAGTTTGGGGTTTTTATTTTAGGGTTTCCTTTAAAAAGAATTCTATGTGTTTAATATACATTTACATACATTTTACAGAATATGCTTCATCAAGTACATTGTCGCAAATGTCATTAGGGATGTTTATTCCTCTTATTTTCCCTCGTCCATCTCTTATTTTTCTTCCTCTAGCCCTCTCTCTGATGTTGTCATCCATTCCTCCAAAACTCAGGTGAAACTTCATCTGCCCCTTTGTATTCATGCAAACATCCTGACTGCTGGTTTAATAATTATGCTTGTTACACTGCATGAAAATGCCTGTTTCAGAAAGTGTCCATACAAATAAAAATCTTTGTAATGATGAGAAGTCACGATATCAATTGATTTTAACCAGTCGTAAGAAGTCAGCTCTTGACTTTTCTGGAAACTCCTCGATCTTTGCACATGCAAATTACCTCTAAGCACTTGTTTTTTTGTTCTCATTCTAATTTCAACAATTACACTCAGCAAGTAACTTAAAGTAAAAAAGCAGTATACTTAAAGTGTGTTATTTTGGAACCACATTTGTTGTACTTTAGAGCACTAAATAGTATTGAAATAATTCAGTGAGTTAAAATGGACCCACTTATTTAAAAGTATTGTGTACTTATAATATATATGTATATAATCCTGGACTAAAGTGTACTAAAATCCTATTTCCAATCATGCATTATAAGTATACTTAATTATGAAATAATGTTAACACACTGACGCATATTTAGTAAAATACATTGTTTTAAAATCGTTTTTAAAATACAACAAATGTTCCAAAATAATACACTTTAGGTATGCCACTTTGTTTACGTGAGCAAACAGCAATTTTGTAGGCTTATCTTTATCAATCTCTATCTTTGAGTTCCTTCAAAAGAAGAAAGAGAAAGCAAGAATTACAGATCATAGTTAAGACTAAATGTTGTTTGTTTATGTCAGTTTGAATAGGGTGATCATGTGACTTGTTGCAGTTTAAGAATAAGGTGATTGATTATGACATGCAATGAAAATTATGAATTGTGTTGACCACCTTTGACTCTATATATGACTTATGTAATTTAATGTCATACAGCTCCGGAGAAAATAAGAGACAACTGCGCCTTTTTCTTTCCTTTCCAAAAAAGTCAAAGGAAGGTTTTGAGTGAGGAACCAAAGGCTTAAAACTAAGAGACCACTGCAAATTGAACACTTCTGTTGCTCACTCAAAACTTTCCTTTTCAAAATTTTTGGAAAGGAAAGACAATGGTGCAGTGGTCTCAAAATTTTTTCCAGAGCTGTAAATACCCCACAGTAAAAAAGATCCAATATCAAATAAATAGCTGAGTGTCCACACTTTGCTCAATGCATGTTAGACAGCTAGCTACACTATAAGGCTGGATTGTGTTCAGTTACTTTTTACTGCTCTCTCTCTCCCTTTCTTAACATTGCTTATAGAAATTGTGGCTGGATTACCTCCAGACTATGTAGAATTCCAATGGCAATGCAAGCCTGAACACCTTAGGATGTGGCCTGGCTCATCGGATGATACAAAGCCTCAGATTACAATCATTTTTAAAATAATGTCTGTCAGTAATGTTAGGCATTCCTGCTCAATTTAAACTGAGTTTAACCTGCCTCTAACATGTAACTATAATGAGATTTCATATCTCGACCCGATGGGAAACAACCAGCATCTTTATCATGGATTGAGATAATCATATTTTATTTTACTTCAATTTGGGTTTTAATCATCAAGATATACTTGCAAGCATAGCTTTACATGGTTTTGTTTTAAGCAAAAGACTCCTTAAAATAATTCAGAAATATTCTGAGTATAGACTTAATTTAAGAGGCTCTGGGCGACTGGATGGTTGTAGGTGGATGTATGTGAAGTGTCTGGAACATGGCATTCAAGTTAGAAAAAAGGATGTGCGGTTGATTCTGGCAAAGCATGACCCTGTGAGTTATATTGCCCATCAGAGATGACAGGAGGCAGTATTTTTCTGAAGGACCAAACTTATGTTTGGCATATAGAATCCTGTGATTAACTTAAACCTTATGTTATTTGTATTAATGGATGCATCGATGGGCTTTCTAGAAGAATAATCTCGTTGAGAGCAGCCCTTACAAGCAGTGATCCACAGATAATT
Source organism: Esox masquinongy (assembly GCA_016801175.1). Lineage (NCBI taxonomy): Eukaryota > Metazoa > Chordata > Actinopteri > Esociformes > Esocidae > Esox > Esox masquinongy. The sequence goes on along the minus strand of JACXGI010003392.1, from coordinate 12,223 downwards.
GGAGACTACTTTACAGAAGTTTTGGAAAAATTGGTGGTTGGCCCTAAGATTGCCTACACAGACTTAGGAACAGAGAATGTGGTTGTTCGGGATATTCAAATATTTCTGCGTCGCAATTGCGAGGACAGCAGATCAGGGGAGCGAAGCTAAATAGCAGGAGCAAGCAGAGCTAATCAAAGGATTGAAAGTTGGTGGGGTGTTACACAAAGAGAAGGTATTGAGTAATGGATACAGCTACGGGGAGAGCTAAAAGATGAAGGCTTGTTTGCTGGGGATTTCCTGGACAAACCACTTTCAAAACTTTGTTTCACGAACATCATCCAGGTTTGTTGTGTAATAGTTGTGAACATGATGGACATGAGTCATAAATGGGGCAATGCATTTGCAAGAAATTACATTTGCATCCAATACCAGGAAACAAGTAAGCTAATGTTGAACTTGTCTCTTTTTACGAGCAGTTAAATGAGATCAAAGAAGTCTGGGACGCACATTGCATCTGCCCATCTAGATACACTCATGTGCCCTGTGGAATACCCAATGTGATGTTTTTGGCACCTCATTTGTGTGGTGCGGAAGACCACGTTGTCCGACATGATAACATGCAAGCAGGCCTGCAAGTTCCTGAATACCATCCCATGCTATGCAGTCGTTTTTGATCTATGCACGGTTACCATGGAAGAATCAGGTTTAGGCTTTCCAAAATGGAGATCAGAAGCACTTTAATTAAACAGCTAATTAAGGGACATTCTTCATCCCCAATTGTTAAAGTAGGATTTGTGTGAGCATGTGTGTGAGCGTGTGTGTGTGTGTGTGCATGCGTGCGTGCGGACCTTTTTGAAGGAAAGATCCAGAAGGGCCCCCTCACCATCTGCAAAACCCTGAGCACTCAGGTTACCGCTGTCAAATATCAATTATTCAACATGAATTTACCAGCTAATACACAGCAGCTTATGATGGACCGATATCTCTCACTCTTTTGTCTAGGTGCGGAGGAGAAGATTGTAGCAGAGCTGCAGGAAGGTGTATGACCCCCTGACCCCAGACTTCCACTTGCAGGCCCTGATTCGCTCAGCTGGCAAGTCGGTATGCCTCAAAGCCGGCGGCCGCAAGGTGCTCATCTTCTCACTATTCTACATTATCCTTAAGGAGGTCAGAGAAAACCCTTAGAGTTGCTGCCTAGGAGTGTAATAGACAGGACACCACCCAGTCTGCTTCTTGCTCATATGACCCTTCTTTCTGAAGTTTGTACACAGGTCCGGAAAGTACTGTACTGTATGTAAATGTATAGCAAATAATTCTGAGCATTTCCTGGTCTTTTTAAGTATGGAATAACATTAATTGTTATTCCCTACTTTACATTTTGGGGAAACTGTGGCCCAGGTGTCAAAGGATTGAAACAATGATGGATAAATCGGCAGTATCTAAACAGAGAACTCTGGAAAAGTATGGATATGGAATCTTATCAAATATGGAATGTCTGACCTCTTCCGTTTTCCATGCCCAGGTCCAATGCCACCGTATTGGTTTGTCCAAAGTTGTAAAGGTGTACCATTTGATCACCAAGAACTCCTATGAGAGGGCAATACTGGACATGGCCAGCCTAAAGCTGTCTCAGAACCATGCCGTGCTGCAGAAAATGAGTGACAACAAGGAGAGCAACAACAATGGGGTAAAATAGCCTACAGGTTACTAAATGGTTGACTCCCAGATTATGTTTTAGTTGAGGTTGTTTGTGCCATATTGGTGTCTATGGGTACTTCAATTTTTCAGCGGGCTTTTGTCTCAAAATGTATATTTTTGGTTAATTCACTATGTTTACCAGATCCAGCAGTTCTCCAAGAAAGTGTCTATGCCACCATCATGGGCGATGAAACGATCAGGGCAGCTGCTTCCGCGAGGAAGACACTCGACCGGATCCTGCAGCACCGTGCCACCACTATCACCACCGAGGGAGAGGACAAGGGCTCCACTTTCTCTAAGGCTAGTTATGTTGCCTCCGAGAATCGCAATGACATCACACTGGACAACCCAGAGGACAAACATCCCACAGGCCTGTGCTGTCTGCTACAGAGCACCTTCTGAGACTGATAGAGGCCTCTTAAGGCATGGGTGAAATTGGTAGAGCTGCTGTATTGCCTACACAACCACTCATTCACACACACACTCACCATCAATGTGTGTATTGATCTGAGCGTCCTGAGAAGGACTCCTGGGAGGGCCAGCAATGGAAAGAGCTGTCTGGGTACTGAACTCTTAAGATGATTTCCGGACTGATGCAGCACTAATTCACAGTTAACTGCTAACCAAAGATTAAGAGGTGTAGGTAAGGTAGCATTTTCAAAGACTTTGCATGACCTGGAGGCATTTTCCCAAAATGAATGGGCAGCTATACCACCTGCAAGAATTTGGGGCCTCATAGACAACTATTACAAAAGACTGCATGCTGTCTTTGATGCTAAACGGGGCAATACACAGTATTAAGAACTGAGGGTATGCAGACTTTTGAACAGGGGTCAGTTCATTTTTTTTCTTTGTTGCCATGTTTTATTTTATGATTGTGCTATTCTGTTATAACCTACAGTTGAATCTGAATCCCATAAGAAATAAAAGACATGTGTTTTGCCTGTTCACTCATGATTTATTTTCTAATGGTACATATGTTACCAATTCTCCAAGGGTATGCAAACGTTTCAGCACAACTGTACCTACTGTACCAGTTGGGAGATTACGCCTAAATGATGTCCATCACCCACACTTTTGAATCAAGGAGCTCTGTGAATTCCTCTGGCATCTCCAAATAAGAGGTATAAGTGTTGGGGAGCTCCAGAATACACCCACAAGTGTGGGATTGTGGGCTTCTTATAAATTATCTGATTCAAACCGTTCATGGTTGTCTGAGGAAACAAGTACGGCGGCACCTGTTCAAATAAATACAGCACAATGAGAAAATGTTGTTAGCTAATGTTAATTAGGCAATTGTTGCATAGGAAGTCCACGGAAACACTTAGACTGTACTGGGGGGCACAGCAAACCTTGCGACAGCACATATGGATGTGCTGTCCTGGAGGAGCTGGACTACCTGTGCAACCTGAATGGGCTGCAGGTACTGCCTCATGCTACCAGTAGGAACAAGGACACTAGCAAAAACACAAAACTAGAGAAGAATCAGTCAGGAAGGATAAGGAGAGAGCAATTGTCTGTAGCCACCACCTGCAAAACCATTCCCTTTTTGGGGTTTGTCTTTCTGTTGCCTCTAGTGCAACTGTTGTCACTTTCATTTGCACCAAAACAGGTGACATTGATTCAAAATTGCTTATGCTTCCTAACTGGACAGATTGATATCCCTGAAGTTTAATTGACTTTGTTATACTGTGATGATTACATGTTCCCTTAATTCTTTTGAGTAGTGTAGTTTCCCATTATTTGTTGTAGCTGTATTTCCTGGGGAGGCATATCCTTGGGGGGGGTCACACAGACCTCCACATGCTAGCCAATGGTACCCTGACTTCTGTTAGGTACCGGGATTAAATCTTCAGACCCACGCTTACGCTGACACAGTGGGCCATTGACTGGCCCTCATGTTCCCCAGACCTGAATCCAATTGTGAACCTCTGGTATGTTACGTATCAGTACATCCGACGCCACCAAGTAGCGCCACAGACTGTCCAAGAGCTCACTGATGCCCAGATCCAGATCTGGGAGGAGATCCCCCAGGACACCATCCGTCATCTCATCAGGTGTGTCCATTCCAGATGTTGTCGGGAATGCATACAGGCACGTGGGGGCCATACACACTACTGAGTCACATTCTGAGTTGCCGTGATGAAATTCACACAAGTTGGAACAGCCTGTGATTTCAATTATTTACTTCAATTTCCGATTGTGAGTTTGAATTCAGCCTAAATTGATTGGTGATTTTGGTTTCCACTGACCGTTGTTATGTCACTTTGTTCTCAACGAATTACAGAACGTACAGAAAAGATTTTGATCTTTAATATATTTCCTTCATCGAGACCCGAGCGGTGTAGTTGTGTATCTGTGTGATGCCGGTGCTCGACAATTCTCCGAGTGTTTTGTCAGAGTGAAATTTGCCACAGTTATTTTAAAATTTTACACGGGGGATTACGATGTGAAGTGTCATAGTACACCTAGAATGTTTTATTGTTTGGTCAGATTCAGTGTTGTTGTAAAGAAACACTACTTTTAATAGTTATTAGGATAGAAAAAGGGAATACATACATCGCATAAGACCATAAGATCTGTGGAACTTTGGCTTCCTTTTATACTTACTGTATTTACTTAGCGTGGGAGTACGGAAAGTTGCATTAAAATAAATTATATTTGTTTAAGTCCTTCACAGGCTAAAGGCCTAACCTGTAACCTGCATAGTCTATTGTGTGCTACCGAATCAACCTGAGGGCAAAGCATAGGCATGTTACGAGCTAATGGGCAGAATAGAAATGTTTAATTTTAAGTTAGGTAGACATATCCAAATTTTCGACTACCTAGCAGCATTTGTAATGTGCCCCACAACAACATACCCTTTGTCCCACACTGGGTGAGTTGGGATCTGGTCAACCTATGTACGTTGTACCACTTTTTAAAGGTTAAAAATGCGTTCTTAAATGTTTTGGCCGATGGTGATAAATGTGGCGCTGTTGAGCCAACAACAGATCCCGAAAAACAAAAACGGTTTCTACCAATCTTTAAAAAACATCTGAAAACGTACCTTTTCAGAGTACTTAAAAAATTTCCACTCCCACCAACTTTGTCTGTTGTCATTTATTAACTTTTAATTTTTTATGTTTGTTATTTGTTTGGTCTTCTTTCCAGCACTGACCTTTAACGGTAACTAATTGAATAATTAGAATGCCCTTCCTACTAAACTTTGTAAAACATGGTTGTTTCAGCTTCCTCTTTTGAAATGTATGCACATACTGCAATTCATTCTGGATAACAGCGTCAGCTGAATGATTAAATCGCAAAAATGTATCATAAAAATGTGTATGCATACATACAATATATGACCAAAAGTATGTGGACACCCGACCATCACACCTATATGAGCTTGTTGGACATCCCACTCCAAAACCATGGGCATTAATAAGGCATTGGCCCCCAGTTTGCAGCTATAACAGAAGCGTAATTCATCACTCCAGAGAACACATTTCCACTGCTCCAGAATCCAGTGGCGTTGTGCTTTACACCACTCCAGCCGATGCTTGGGATTGCGGATGTTGATGTGAGGCTTGCCTACAGTTGCTTGGCCATGGAAACCCATTTCGTGATGCTCCTGACGCACAGTTCTTGTGCCGATGTTGCTTCCAGAAGCAATTGGAACTGTGATGAGTGATGCAACATATGATAGACGATTTTTACGCTCTACAAGCTTCAGCGCTCGGCACAATGGGTTTGTGAGCAATGGGTGTGGCTGAATCACCTAAACAATTAGTAGGGATGTCCACATACTTTTGGACACCCCTACTAATTTTTATCAGGTTCCTGTGAGTTTTTTACTTTTCCCCCTCAAAGATTTCAGTTTGTTTTTCAATTGAATTGTTCATGTTATGGGTCACATTAAAGGTGGAAAATGTTCTGACATGATTTATTTTATCACAAGAAGCTGGCATTTTAACAGGGGTGTGTAGACTTTTTATATCCACTGTACATCTATCTGTCTATACAGTTAGATAATGCAAATATGACAGGCTTTGGCTGGCAAAGTACTATTTTACTGTAGTAGCGAACAAAATGGTACACCGGCAATGTCAGAGAATTATGGAGGACTAAACTTCACAAAATTATAAATAAATTAATAAATAAATAAATGTATCAATAAATATATTTATACATAAAAATATAATAATAAAAGTATTAATCAATATTATTGCACTATTTATTTAATTTCTTGATCGTTCATTTCTGTATTTATTTATTTTTATATTCATTTCCATAATCTTATATTTCTGAATATCTATTTCTGTATTTATTGATTTCTGTGTTATTTTATTTCTGTATTTATTTATATCCGTATTCTTTTATTTCTGTATTTATTGATTTCTGTGTTATTTTATTTCTGTATTTATTTATTTCTGTATTTATTTATTTCTGTATTTGTTTATTTCTGTATTCTTTTATTTCTGTATTTATTTATTTATGTATTTCTATGTCAAGTATGCCCATGGCATCTACTTGCAATCTGAAGTGCACAACATAAACATATAACTTTTTGAATTAGAGAGTTTATTTTAATATATATCTTTTTTTTTGGGGGGGGGCAAAAAAATAATAATATTTGATTGATTTCCCACATCCCTATTTGATAGGATTCTACATAAAACAAGATTTTACAGATCCAGCCCAAAATGTGAGGTAAAAAAAGTACACAGTGAAAGTCCAAGACTGCATTTTCAGTAATTAATTTGCAAACAAGTGTAAGAAGATTAAATAGAACAACACATAATGCATTGCAATACTGCAAATGTCCAGATAGAGGAGTGTTAATACAGACTAAAACACAAGGGTACACCACACACACACAGACAGACAAATACCACAAATCCCCCCAAAAACAAGGCATTACACAATGCAAATAACACAGCACTCTTAAATCAATCTGAGTATGTTCATCTTAAATTTTTGATAAATACATCCAAACACAGTCGATATATTACAGTTGAGTGTTGTTTTTAATCACAGACAGAACTCATCAAAGAGAGGCTGGATATAGCTTTCAGCGATGGTATATTGGAAATATACTGCACCAAGTTGCCAAGGTGCCATATTGCTACAGTATTATAAAATGATTTTAGATTTCAGTTTCAAGTCACACAGTTTATAATTTAGCAATAAGGCTTGAGGTGTTTATGCATATGGCCAATAGACCATAAACCTTAAGATGCCTTATAGCTATTATAAACCAGTTACTAATGTATTTAGGGCTGTAAAAAGTCATGTGATACGGTCTCAGACACCATGGCTATCAGCCAATCAGCATTCAGGATTAAAATTGCCTGGTTAATTAAGTGTAGCCAAGTGGGGAAAGCATAGCTATGTTGTTGTGGCACTTTCCTAGGTAGAGATTTTAGGAATGCAAGGTGTGATGGGATTGCCGCTGCACAATAGGTTGGAAAACCTGTGCTAACCCCTAACTCCGGTTGCCATCCATTGTGGGTTCAACGCTGATTTTTTTGGTAAATATTATTTTGATATTTATTTTGAACTCTAGCACAGGAACATATAATACTTTGTATGGTTTGCAAATGAGTGCTCATGTGAGATCCTTGCAGTCACATGAAATATTAGCTTATGTCAAGTTGAGTTACTAAGATACGTGATCTGATCTTCGCCACAATCCTGACCACTGGACATTTTTTTTAGGTTTTCAACAAGGATCTGTTTTTTCTTTGCTCTGTTTATCTCGCTCTTGATCCTGACTAGTGTCCAAGTCCCTGCAGCCGGAAAACTTCCCGACTGCATTTAGCTGCCGTACTGTACATGTACTGTACAATACATGTGTCAGTGTCAGAGAATCCTGTCACTTAGGTATTTTAAGCTTCAGTCATGTAAAATGACCTACAAATGCATACAAGGGAAATGTTTCCACGACCTGCAAATATGGATGGATTGCTTAATTTAAACTGTTGAAAAAACAGGTTGGAGAGACTCACAACTAAAAGTAATTAAAAATCATGAAATCGTTAATATGCCAAAGGACAAAAATATTTAACTGTAAAAAATAAAGGCTGAAAACCCGAATTAGATTGGCTTTGGCTGCCTATATGTTATCTTATAAAATAGATAGGTCTAAGGCCTATGAAAACTGTAAAAATATAGCCCATGACACAGTCAAGAGAATGCTGTAACAAAATGATCCTCATTTGCATTTTAAACTGTAATGCACTCCTTTTTTAACTCAATTAATTGAGGTCTGTGACGAACTCCACCCAGCACGCCAACAGCATGTGTACAGAACACTTTTTTTTTTTAGATTAGATTCAACTTTGTCACTGAGCAGTACAAGTGCATTACAATGAAATGCAGTTAGCATCCAACCAGAATTGCAAATAGAAGAGAGCAGGAAATTTACAAGTATTAAGTAAAGTGTATGTTACAATTGGAATGTATAGATGTGCAGCTTATTGGGGTACCAGTTCAGTTTGTGGTCAACCACGTTGACCTGGCATCAGAAAGAACCCCTTCATACACCATAGAAATCCACTGTAAATATAGACTCTCACTGTGTAACTAGTAGCCACTCCAATTGTTCCGTCTGTCTGCCGGAGTCAGTTTCCTGCCCACTGCTACTCCTGTATCCTTTGTTCTGCCCTATAACACCAGTCGTTATGCTTTGCTAGAGTATAGTTCTGTTACACGGTATTATGGACACTAACAAGGCTTTTTTTCATTGTACTGCTCCCCAACTGCAAGTAAGCAATTAAACTGATACAGAAGATCACAGACTGACTGCATTCTTAATGTGCTGGAGCATCACTGCCCACTCTTAGCAGACTGAGGTTTAAATATGTTGTTATTATTATGGGGGTCATATCTGTTGTTATTATTATTATTATTATGGGGGTCATAATGGGGTCATATATGTTATTATTATTATGGGTTCATATCTGTTATTATTATTGTTATTATTATTATTATGGGGGTCATAATGGGGGTCATATATGTTATTATTATTATGGGTTCATATCTGTTATTATTATTGTTATTATTATTATTATGGGGGTCATATCTGTAATTATTAATATGGGGGTCATATCTATCTTGGTATGGGTGTGTAAGCGACGGCTTATTTACACTACTGTTCACAAGTTTGTCCTAGTTTTTGACAGAAACTGATATTTTTTGTCCATTAAAGTAACATCAAATTGATTAGAAATACAGTGTAGACATTGTTAATGTTGTCAATGACTATTTTAGCTGAAAACAGCTGATTTTCAATGGAATATCTACATAGGTGTACAGAGGCCCATTATCGGCAACCATCCCTCCTGTGTTCCAATGGCACGTTGTGTTTGCTAATCCAAGTTTATCATTTTAAAATGCTAATTGATTAGCTTTTTCTTTGAAACTCTGTCTAGAAGGCCAGTATCCCGGAATCACCACTTCACTGTTGATGTTGAGACTGGTGTTTACTGGTGTTTGTTGTCGGTTTACATCTGGATGGAAATAATTGTGTAACAATCAGTTAAACAGTGGAACTTGTGATGGCAATTCCATCGATAGACACTCTTAAAGGAGTAAGTACAGAGACAAAATTCTCTTTGCACAATTAGCAGTTTATTTGCAAATAGAGAGACGCGTCAAACGCTTACAGGATAATCATCTGAGGAGTCTCTAAATTAATACATGACAATCATCAGTACTTATATAGGAAAAAGGGGTGTGGTACGATGCTGCCCAGCTATCTTATGTCACACAGGTTTTACCCAAAGGGTGGGCTGTCCCCCCATCTTATCCTTCCTGCCGTAATGTTTACTGTTGTGTTTACCTAAAGAGGCCAATAGTCCCTACTTCCCCCACAAGGGTAACCTTTTGAACTCTGAAAAGGACATCCAATATCTGGACAAACAACAGATAGGCAAATTTAAAAGGTACCCTATAATCTGCTGATACCAGTCAATGATGCCCCCTAGGCAAATACCAGATCCCCCTCTCCTTCATTCCTTAGAAACAAAGGACAGATATCCTTCTTGGTTTAAGCAGAGGAACAGATGGCCAGCAGACATATTTGTCACAATCAAAGGAAATAGTTACATACCAGGTAATACAAAAAGACATTTCTCAAATGTACCTTAGTACACCTTAGTACAAATTTCCATGACAAACTCTAACCACATCCCCACACACAGAAACACATTGCAGAGTCGTAGACACACCAATGTTTCCTCTAGGAAATGTTCTTGCTATGGGGGGAATGTTGTTGAGTGTGTGTGTGTGTGGGGGGGGGGGGCACATGCAGGTAGCTAGATGCCCTCCTCTGTTTGCTCAATCTCTTCTTTCCTTTCTTCCTCTCACCTTTCTTCCTATTCCCACCTCTCCATCTATTCTCTCTTCCTATTCCCTCGTTCCTTTTCCCTCCTCCATGGCGCGATGCCATGGTAAAATGAATGCAACGGAATCACTGAGACACACGTTTGTCTTTCTATCCTTGTGGAGTCCTAATCTCAAAATACATGTTCCCTATTTCTTAGCCCTAAACCTAACCCTAACCAGACCTCAATAACATTCATCCCTCAACTAAACCTAGTGCTGACACTGAACCCCAACCCTTTACCCACCCTGTAAGACAGAAACTATAATATAACCCCAATTCTAACATGTTTTGCCCTAAATGCCCGGAAATCACATTTTCCCTAGTGGGGAACTGCCAAAAGACTTTGTGTAAACCGATTTGTCAGGCTTTACCACCTGTGTCAGGACCCCAGTTGTACACATAGACCTGGATCACACAAACAACATACACAAACATATACACAGACACTCAGGGCCGGCCCTAGGCATAAGCGACATAAGCGGCCGCTGGACTGGGGGGCCCTGGACTGCTAGTGAGCCCAGAACACTAGGGGAGAGGGGACCCCCAAATCAAATTTTGCTTAGGGCCCCCAGAAGACTAGGGCCGGCACTGCACACACTAACACCACAAACTCACGCAAATTGAGTTTTTCTCCTCTTATCTTCTACAGAGATGTCCAGCCATTGCCTGAGTCTTCAGTCAGAGGCAATGGAGACATCCTGCACCTACTCAGTTTCAGCTTGGAGATGAATGGCCTCTAAAGATCATTTATCTTCCTCTATGTACACATAGTCTCTGGTGAGAAGCACACAGAAATGCAAATATTTTTCATCCTGATTGCTCAACTTGCCACTAATAGTTCAAGTTCTACTACGTGTGTATACTTGAAGTTCTGTGTTAACTTGAAGTAGTATACACTGCGTGCACAATTATTAGGCAAATTGTATTCCTCAAGATTTATTTTATTGAACAAACACAATGCTCTCAATCAATTCAAAATATAATTGAAGGAAAAATTAGTTTTGATGTTTCTCAGGGGAATACATAAGTGTGCACAATTATTAGGCAACAATTAGTGTGCAGAATTATTAGGCAACTAAACTATAAAATAAATTATCCAACTTACCTGTTTATTCTCAATTTTTAGAGTAAGTGCAACTAATAAGTAACACAAAATCAAAATTAAATAACATTTCTGGCCTTTCAAAAACATTCATTGACCGATATAGCCACCCTTCTTTTCAATAACTGCCATGAGCCTTCCATCCATGCAGTCTGTCAGTTTCTTGATCTGTTCACGATCAACTTTCGCTGAAGCAGCAACCACAGCCTCCCAAATGCTGTTCAAAGCAAGCAAGTTTATTTATATAGCACAGTTCATACATCGAAGCAATTCAATGTGCTTTACAAAGAAAAAAAAAAAAAAAAAAAAAAAAAAAAAAAAAAAAAAAAAAAAAAAAAAAAAAAAAAAAAAAAAAAAAAAAAAAAAAAAAAAAAAATAATAATAATAATAATAATAAAATAAAAAATATATAAAAACACAATAACATAAAAACAAATACTCAAATTAAAACATCAAAACAAATGAAAACAGCATAATAATAAAAATACAATAAGAAAACATATAAAGATTAAAAAAAAGATTAAAAATGGGATAAAAAAATAGGAAGCTATGAGGCTAAACAGTGTGGTTAAGTTTAAGTGCTCAGTCATAGGCACGTGAAAAGAGTAGTGTTTTTAACCTGGATTTAAATATGGATACGTTTGGGGCACATCTAAGATCTTCTGGTAGTTTATTCCAGTTGTGTACAGTATATGTGCTAAACGCAGCTTTGGGCTCTACTAGCTGACCTGTGTTCATGGATCTAAGAGCCCTGCTCGGTTTATATTCTTCAAACATATCAGAAATGTATTAGGGTCCTAAACCATTCAGAGATTTATAAACTAAAAGCACCACTTTGAAATCTATTCTGTAACTGATTGGAAGCCAATGTAAAGATTTAAGAACCGGAGTGATGTGCTCTGTTCTCTTGGTCCTGGTTAACATTCTAGCAGCAGCATTCTGAATGAGCTGCAGCTGTTTTACAGTCTTTTTGGGGAGTCCAGTTAAGAGGCCATTACAGTAGTCAACCCTACTAGAGATAAAAGCATGGATGAGCTTCTCTTGGTCTTTTTGGGACACCAAGCCTTTGA
>JACXGI010003391.1:0-62924 GCA_016801175.1 Esox masquinongy | reverse complement strand
CTTTTACAACTGTGGATGTGGCTGTGTTCAGAATTAACCAATCACATTCAAACTCTGTTAAATAGAAGTCATTACACACCTGCCATCATTTAAAGTGACTCTGATTAATCATAAATAAAGATCAGCTGTTCTAGTAGGATTTTCCTGACATTTTCTTAGTTGCATCTCAGAGCAAAAGCCATGGTCAGCAGAGAGCTTCCAAAGCATCAGAGGGATCTCATTGTTGGAAGATATCAATCAGGAGAAGGGTACAAAAGAATTTCCAAAGCATTAGACATACCATGGAACTCAGTGAAGACAGTCAACATCAAGTGGAGAAAATATGGCACAACAGAGACATTACCAAGAACTGGATGTTTTCTCCAATCAACGTGCGATCATCACTCCATATTACACAGTGCCAGAAGCTGTGAGGCGTGTCAAGGTGTTGTCGGGCATATTGTAACCAGGCTTATTTATGGCATTGCCGCAGTAAAGCCTTCTTTCTGGCAACTCGAACATGCAGCTATTTTTCATTCAAGTATTGTCGTATTGTGCTCCTTGAAACAACCACACCGTCTTTTTCCAGAACAGTCTATATTTCTCCTGAGGTACCTGTGGGTTTTTCTTTGTATCCCGAACAATTCTTCTGGCAATTTTGGCGGAAATCTTTCTTGGTCTACCTGACCTTGGCTTAGTATCAAGAGATCCCCAAATTTTCCACTTCTTAATAAGTGATTGGACAGTGCTGACTGGCATTTGCAAGGCTTTGGATATCTTTTTATGTCCTTTTCCATCTTTATAAATTTCCATTACCTTGTAATGCATGTCTTTTCACAGTTCTTTTCTGCTCCCCATGGCTCAGTATCTAGCCTGCTCAGTGCATCCATGTGAGAGCTAACAAACTCACTGACTATTTATACACAGACACTAATTGCAATTTAAAAAGCCACAGGTGTGGGAAATTCACCTTTAATTGTCATTTTCACCTGTGTGTGTCACCTTGTGTGTCTGTAACAAGGCCAAACAGTCAAGGGTACATAAACTTTTGATCAGGGCCATTTGGGTGATTTCTGTTATCATTATGATTTACAAAGAAGCCAAACAACTATGTAATAATAAATGGCTTCATATGATCACTATCCTTAAATAAAAGACAGTCTTTTGCATGATCAGTCATATTTTCAAAATCAATGGCAAAATTTCACAATTTCTGCCAGAGTATGCAAACTTATGAGCACAACTGTAGTAAACTACTTCCCAAGCCTTGCCTAATCGTTACTTTGGTTGAATCTCAAATCGCCAAGTTTGAATGTTTAGCCAGACACCATCCAGCATTGTGTTAAACTGACTAACGTTTCTATGAAGTTTACTTCCACCACAAATAGCATGTACGAACTGGCTTTTGCCACTGGTTGTTTCAATAGCTTATTAACCAGTAATAGGCCTACTAGTATCTACTTACCACTTGGAATAGTCATAAGGATTGAGCAATTGCTAGCGAGACAGAAGACACATTTTACACTGCCAAAGCAGAGTCATTTCATGACACAACAATGTTCGTTTTTCTTTTATAATTGAACGACACTGATACAAGACTTTTTCGTCAAATGAAACGAGAGAATCATGGAAACCCCTCCTTGTTTACTGCGCAAGGGGTTGTGGTCTATAATACCCAAAAGCATGCACCGATGCATACTTCGAAAACCCACCAGAAATAGTAGACCGTCCAGGAACATTTGGCATACTATTTTCAGCGTTTTATGGTTTGAGACATACTAATCTACTCGCATACTTATCTGACATACTGTATAGTATGCAAGTATGCGATTTGAGATTCAGCCTTAGTAACGCGTTACCCCCAACACTGAGCATGACAGAGCCTGTCTGTAAGATCTACCTCCAACTCACACCCTCGATCATGCCTCCTATCACATGAATGTAAATCACTCCCCCCCTCAAACAAGTCACCAATCCCTTAAACGCAACTCTCCCTTCGGATCACAACCACAGGAATTCTAGTCACCTATTCACTCACCTGTTTTCCATCAGCCCCACTATTTAGTCGTGTTCAGTGCACCTTTTCCTTTGTGAGGTGTTGTTTGTTTTCACCACAACTCTACGGAGCCTTTTGTATTACTGTCAATATTGGAATATTAATGTACTGACCTGTTACTGTCTGTTAGCTTTGACTCCGATTACTAGCCGTGTCCCAGCCTGTACTTTTGCCTGCCCCTTCTATTCCCAGTGTATGACCTTTTGCCTGTTCCTCGACCAAGCTTCCAGCCTCCTCTGGGTAATATATATAAAAAACATCTGCTGCGCTCTGCACTTGAAACCAACACTCGGTATCCTCGTATTCATTACGCTGTCTCGTGTGTGACCATGAATATCACCACCACCCTACAAAGGCAAAAAAATGGGCATACTCACTTTGACGCCACATTAATATTACAGCAGGTGTTCTCGTACTTACCGACAAGCTTCCTGATGCTGATAAATTCATGTTGACTATTTTACAGTAATAAACACAGAGTCTAACTTCTCAAAACGTCTTATAGGGTGTTTTATTTTAATTTTACTGATTTTTTGTTTTTCTAAAGAAATCTTGTTTAACTGAGCTTTGGTTAATATGCTACTGATGTTTTATTTTCCCTCTTTGGATCAATTGGTTTGCTTCCAGTGTTTTGATACTGATCTCATAGTAATGGTCCCATGTTGTTTGCTTGGTAACAGCATGCAGTTAGCAGTGTTGAAGTTGTAAGTTCAAATCCTCTTAGGGGCTAGTGTTAAAATATATTTTCTTTGTGAACAGTAAATATTGGCATTCGGTTGAGATTTAATGTACACTCTTAGAAGTAAAAATGTCTCTTAGAAGTAAAATGTGTAACACCAGCAGAATCTTTCCAGTTCGTTAAGGTTTCTAAAGGGGCAACGAGGAACCACTGTGTAAAAGGTCCAACTGGAAAATTTTCTTAGAGGAGAGGTTACTCTTTACCTGTTTGATTATATTTTGTAAAGGTGGAAACTATCATATTGTAGGTCTAGTAAATTGGAGGGTTGGCAATAAGATATAACACAAATTAGCGAAAATGCAATTTTGGTCATCATGTGACGTCAATAGAGAAGAAAAGACTGGAATGACATTTACCTTAAAAGGTGATCAAAATCTGTATTAGAAAGCCACATCCCTAATATCTATCCTACACCTCTCCAGAGTTCCTTCAGTAACCAGTTGATAATTTGAACCATTAAAGTAAACTAACCAACAGACTCAACAGACTCAAAAATAAACCATTGGCTAGCAGTGGTTCCCAGCAGAACTCCAGGGTTTCCTTGAGGATCTCCAGGTTTATTCAAATCCCTAAAAATGTGAAGTTGTACGGACATTGAAGTCGAAGCACTGCTAATTTGACACTGTGCTGTAAAATCTATTAATGTGTCTGACTACCATCAATTGGTCTACTGAGTCTAACATTCAATCAAGAACAGAGGAGGTAAACAAAAAGTCACACACGCCTTCCGATTGGCTTTTCAGCATACTTGTTTCTTTATTTCTTGATACAACCAATCACTTTTGACATCCTACACTAGTGGTCTAAAAGTCCTGGACACGGCGGAGGGAGCCCACAATGGCCTGCATAGCCCCCCACTCGGGGTAGCGTCTGTACTCTCCTCTCTCCAGCAGATACTGGCGCCCCCTGTAGTTGGGGTGCTCGTAGAAGACCCAGGCGCCGTCTACCACATTGGCGGAGTGCACCTCATGGTGCCGGAAGCGCTCGGACAGATTGGAGACATCCTCGCTAAACTCCATCATCTGACCGGAGTAGTCAGGGCGCTCGTACACGCGGATCCTGTGCATTCCTGAGGTCTGCAACGCAGTCGGAAAACACAGTCAAAACTTAGTGGGGCATAGTTTGCCTACCTACGCGCCAACAGACTTTGTCTGTATGACTCTGTTAGGGAACAATCTGCAGAATTCTTATAGGTCATCAGTACAATGAGTATCAATTATAAAACCCCTCATATGGAGCACCAAAATCAGGTTCTGGCGGATCAACAATGTGGCGTTAAAAAGCACATTTATGCGCTATTATAACTATACGGGTGTTTGGGCATTTACTTGTGTGCGTTTGCGTGTTCCCTTGCGCGTGTGTCTGTTCATGTTGATCCAGTGAAGCGTGGGCAACTTGTACCATTGTGCACAGATCACATCACGGTGGCTTGACTTACGTGTCTGATGAGACGGCAGGAGCGAATGGTGTCGTTGTAGCCCATCCAACGCTGGAAGTCAGGGTATTCTCCCCTGCCCAGAATGTACTGTGACCCCAGGTAGTTGGGCCTTTCGTAGATCACCCAGTGCCCGCTGTCCACGCGGATGGAGTTGCAGCGGCTGAAGTGGGAGCTCAGTTCGGGGCAGTCGCTACTGCACTCATAGTGGCGGCCCTGGAAGTTCCTGTCCTCATAAAAGAAGATCTGCAAGAAGGAGCGTTGTTACTCCAAAAGGGCATCATTTAAAAAAAAAAAAGTGTCAGGGATACACACACAAAACACACGCAAATGCCCGCACACATTCTGCATGCACGCACACGTACAACACACAATGCACACACAAAGGCACAGACCTTCCCCTGCATGCGGTCCATGTTTGGATGATACTGTTCAACACGATTCTCCACACAATGAAAAATATCCCTCTAGACATACACGGTAATGTTATGTAGTGACAGTGGCCCGGCTGACTTTTATATATGTATGACATTGAAACGCACGGCCAGTGGAATCATTGTCATGTAAATGAGGCCCACCTTTAAACTTGGGCACAACAGCTGATGCTGCGCTTGTTTTAAAATACAATGGCGTTCTGCAAAGTTTAATGGACCATTGTACAGACCTTTTCATCCTACAGAGCCTGATTCCAGAAAAGATTTATTTATCCAATAAAATGGCTGCCAGAACATTGATATTAGTCTGAATACATTGTGTTCTCTGGCATTGGCAGTTTGGCATTTTCCTAAAGCCTGCCGGTACATGCAATGTGATGTGGTTATAGTGCATTGTAAGAAGTCCCTAATGATATTGACTGAATATCGGTCATTTCAAGTCAGTTGAAATGTTGTCGAATATAAGAACACATAACAATAATAAAAGCATTGTTATGAGACATAATAGATCCTACATGCTTACAACCAGTTATAACCCATTTTATTATGCATCTGTCGGTCAAATAAGTAATGAACTATGACCAACTACCTTCCCTACAGTCCCAAATAAATTTTAAGTTCTTATCAGCATGTTGTTTCTCTGCTATAATTTTCCTTTACTTTTTCCACAGTTTTCATAAGCAGTAGAGTACAAATGCTTATCGTTTTTTGAGGAAGGAAAATTAAATGAGACCAAAATGGACCGAATACATAATAAGCACATCCTCTTTAGTCTTTGTAAGGTTCAATTATAAATAATATTAATAAGCTAAATATATTCATACCCTTTCTTTTCCTATGTTGTAGCTTTAAAAATTAAGTACAACATTTTCATTTACATTTAAGTAATTTAGCAGATGTTCTCACCCAGAGCTAATATTGCGAGTGCACACATCCCCAGTTGGAATCAAACCCACAAGCTGGAGTTGAAAGCAT
Source organism: Esox masquinongy (assembly GCA_016801175.1). Taxonomy (NCBI): domain Eukaryota; kingdom Metazoa; phylum Chordata; class Actinopteri; order Esociformes; family Esocidae; genus Esox; species Esox masquinongy. Next base: position 57,306 of record JACXGI010003391.1, on the reverse strand, counting down.
CATGCTCTACCAACTACAAAAAGTTACAAAAAGGACAATTGTGGTACTATGACCTAGGACTTCTTAAGTAGTACTGATGAAATATAGCAGCGGGAAAATCACTGTAGAAATACCATTCATGATATCAACGTCACATTGTCAAAACCTATTGCTTTTCAACACAAATGTATTTTTTTCTTACACAATACTAATCAGCCATTGGTAACGTGCTGTTCTGCTTGACCTGTAGGATGGATTTAAACCTTTGGTGTTGATGTTTCTGGTACATCTGGATGCGATATAGCCCACATTGGCAAGCATGAGCCCTGTTAGTCCCTTGTGAAAGATGATCGGAGACAATGGTTTCCAACCTGATCGGTTTCTGTACAAATTTTGTCTTGCACTGAGTACCCCAGAGATACACTTTAGTGTGCTTTTTAAGATTTAGTCTCTGTTCTCATGTATCTTCTCATGAACCCCCTTTGGATAGGCCAAGTACCCCAGGGGTCCTAGTATGTCTAGTTGGGAAGTTTTGATAATAATATCTGTCGTAATATGGAAAGTATTAAGGCACTGTCAGAAAGTGATACACCAATAAGATGCAGAATGCATTATCTATGCAGCTAAAAAGGATGCACTTTATCAATCTACCTGTAATCAAGACGTCAACTGTCTTGTAATATCTTTATCATTGCTAACAACAACATTTTAATATATACAAATGATTAATATATACAAATTCATTTGACTGCCCTATATACTGCAATACATCATATTAGTTACACTGAAGCTATAAAGACATAAGCAGTTTTTCTTTGTAAATGTTACTGTAAATTGGTAAATTTGGGATTTTGCTTTGTGAATAACTTGATGTGATCGCTTAATCAAAAGCATTATATGATAATTATATTACTAACTGTACACTTAAAAACTGCATACTTTTTGAACATTAAACTACTGTACACATCTAATAATAGCTTTATACACAGCCAGGAAAATTAAAGCAGGCATTGTACTGAGAACTGTTTGAACTGGTTATAATTCAATCAGCAATTTAAATATTTATACAGGCTCATCACATTGTTCAGATCTGATACCCCGATCCACAAACAAAGGCTAATGGAAAGTGCAAACACTGTACACTGGGTTGACCACAACAAGGGCATCAGAGGACATTGTTTTCATACCAAATGTTTGTCAAAGGATTTGTCAAAGGAAATGCAACAAGATCTGGACTGTACAAAAGAACTATGAATCTTTTTTATTTTCTACCACTGCTGATGGTGCTTATGGTGACTGTAAAGCATGAAATATAGCTTAGTATTTGTGTTATTGATTTGATCCAGTATCTTTCAGTCATCTTTATGAAAGAAGCCTATAATCATGAACCCAAGCAGGAAGTTATTGGGCGTTGGGTTAAATCTCTATTCACTGTATGATTCAAATAGCAGGTTTTGTTCTTTGTATAAATAAAAAAAATGATTTGTTTTTATTTAGTTCTGATAATTAGTCCTTTTGTTTGACTGATTTTAATTCCATTTAAATTTCTATACCTCCCTCTGCAGACCGGAGGAAACGTAAATGGGTTCAGAATGCTAGAGAATATGACTGACTGGAGCTGGGCCTCCTTTTAAATGTTTCAGATTTTTTCTTGTTTGTGTTTGAGTTTCTACACACCATAATCCACACTTTTATAGGAATGTTATTATTGCGAAATTGCATATTAAAATTACAAAACTGAATTATCATTATTGTATAAGTTTCCATCCCTCTTATAACAGAAGTCCTAAATTAGTTTAGATTTCATTGACAAATTACCTTCAGATGTACACATGTTAACTGGCCTGTGTTAAACTGAAGAGATACTATAGGTTTCTATAGGATCTCTTTGTTGAGTAATGAATTGCAGAACAAATGCTCAACCATTAGCCCAAATTGGGAGCATTAAAAAAAAACAGAAGTAGAAACTTTGTGTCATTGAATGACACAAATCAGGGAATGGGTATGAACATTTCAAAAAGCCTTCTTTATAGTCAAGAAAATTATTAAGAAGTGTATGGAATGTGTATGAAGTAGGAGACTGATATGACAGGCAACCAAGAGGCCAATGACAACTTTCTCAGAGCTACAGGTTTTAATGGCCAAGACTGGTAACACTCTGCACTCCATAAATCTGGCTGGTATATTAGGGCGAAGAAGCCATTACTCAAGAAAGACCACCTGAATCCCAGTTTGAAATACACCAAACAACACTCAAGATTCTGTAGCCATGTGGCAAAAATTGTTATGGTGTGCACAAATTATTTGGCCCGAATGCAAATGGTTACATTTGGCATAAACGCAACATGGTGCATCACCTAAAGAACACAATCCCATAGTGGCAGCATCATGTTTTGAGGATGCTTGTCATCTTCAGAAATCGGGGCGCCTTTTAGGATAGAAGGGAAAATGAATGGACAAGTGTACAAAAAAGTCCTTGAGGAAAATCTGTTGCCTTCAGCAAGGAAGCTGATACAGGGAGGAAGTAAATTATTCACTTGACAATGACCTGAATCACACAGCCAAAGCTACATTGAAGTGGCTAAGGAATAAAAAAGAAAAAGTCCCTGAGTGGCCCGGTTTTTGAACATCTACCTAAATCCAATAAAAGATATGTGACCTGAAGTTTGCCATCCATCAGCACAGTGGTTAAGTAACTGACTCGCATCGTTAGGAGAACTGTTTGAATCCGGCTCTAGCTCAAGGGTCCCACAGAGGGTGATGCAATTGGCCAGGACCATCCGGGTTTTGAGGATAAGCAATCAAATTGGGTTTCCAGGTGTTGTTGCTATCTGGTGACACATTCTGGCAGATTGGGTGCCTGTGAACTTAATCAAGGAGAATTTGTTCCTTCTGGCGCATTTGGTTTAAACGAACAGTTTCATAAGAACCACAGTGGTATCAAATGTGCTTCACAGGACACATATGTATCTAGACATCGACAGTCCCAAGTTTTTGAAGAAGTACGGTCATAATTATGAAATGGATATGGGGAAATTCATGAAACTCTAAGGCATTGACAAAATGTGTAAAAAAAATTAAGGGGTGTAGGCGCTATAGACACTGTATTAATATTGGTTCTTCATCAGTATTACCAATAGACAAATTGGATAGCATGTTGCATTCTAGGAAACTATGCTCCTACATTATCAAATTATTTTCACACGTTATAGAATGCAATTTAAAAAAATAAAAAACTGTAGCCTTTGTATGGAGGCATGGAACTGTGAATCCATTAAATATTTTTATGAGTGTAACCATAACCAAAGGACATAAGGAATATATGTGTACCTCAACAAATAACAAAACGGGGTTTCAGACTTTAGCAAATCATAAAATGTTTATTGGATCATGACACACAGACTCCAGGAACAGAGGACAACTTGCTCCCACGCCTATCGTTGCTGTGCCTGCCCTCTAAAACCACTCGAAGGTCAAAGGTCACAGGGCCCCTAGAACTCCGTGATCCTGCGGAAGGAGCCCACTCCGGCAGACGTTGCTCCCCAGTCAGTATGACGGGGGTACTCCCTGCGCTCCACGAAGTACTGCCTTCCCCTGTAGTTGGGCAGCTCATAGAAGACCCAGGCGCCATGGACCACAATGCACGAGTACACCTCGCGGAACTTAAAGGCCTCGTAGACCGAGGGGCAGTCCTCTGCCCACTCCACCATTTGACCACCAAAGTCCGGCCTCTCATACAGCCTCAGCTTCCATGTGTTTCCATACTCCTAGGAGGGTGTGAGGAAAAAAAGACAAACATAAAGGGGTTAGAGTTTATTGCTCCTTGTAACAAATCTATAATTTGCATTTGAATGTACTGGGTAATATATACAGTAGGCATCTGAGGTTTAGCTGGATATTATGGAAGCTGGTCCCTGAGCATTCTTGTTAAACATTAATCAACCACAAAATGTAAGCTGCACTCCAATATTTTTTTTAACAACAATTCAAAATAACCTCTGAAACAACATGGCATTGTAGGTTGTCTATTTTTTTTGGTGTTTGAAAGATATTAAGCATTAAATGAAAATTGCCCTTTAAAGGTTTCTTGGCATATTTCCTCCTAAAGTGATGGCCATGGGGTGAACTGCTGCCAAAAATGTCTGCTTTTGTCTGCTGGTATTGTCTGTTGGATCGGCTCTGATTATAGAGCAGTGTGTTATTGTTTGATGCATTCCGGCCCTGAGATCCTCTTAACCCTGTATAAAACTCTATCTCTGCCTGCATCTGTAACATAGACATTTGTACAATATTAGACAACAGCAGTATAAGCTCACCTCCTAAAACGTTATATCATCGTATTTGTATATATACAATTCAGAGAAAATAATTTAGTCATTTTGATATTGCTTAATAAGCTCCTGCAATGAATGGGAAACAAATGCTTTTGTATTACTCAAATTTGAAGATGTACAAGAACATGGACATGCGAGGAATAATCTTACGTTTTTGATGGAACGGCAAGACTTGATGCTATCATTGAAGCCCATCCACTGTTGGTTATCAGTGTACTCCCCTGGACTCAGGATGTACTGGTAGCCCGCGTAGTTAGGCTTCTCATAAAGGACCCATGCCCCACTCTCCACTCTAACCGAATTGCAGCGGCTGAAATAGGAGTGCAGGTCGGCACAGTCGGCGCTGCAGTCATAGCAACGGCCCTGGAAATTCTTCTCCTCGTAGAATGTGATCTAAGAAAGGAAGGAACAGTCTGCGGTGAGTTTTAGATGAAAATGTATCGCATGTTGGATTCTGCCTGCATTCAGAATGTATTCTCAAAGACATCACGTTTCTATGATCACGTTGTATATTTTGTTTTTGCAGGTATATGAAGAGTAACGGCTCCCTATCAATGGATATAAAAGAACATAGATGTCAGTGCTCAACATTTACAATGTATAGCCTAAGTATATTCCAAAGATACATGTATCGAAGTTCTATCATCCCTGATATATAGGCAGCCGACTATTTTCTAATGCCTCACCTTGACCATTTTCCAGCACTGTAAATTACTTTCTTGGTGGCAGCACTGTCAAGGCATTTATGTTTAAACAAAATGTGCAGAGTCTGGAAACCCTTTGATATTCAAATGAGCCTGATTTGCATATCAGCAAAATGGTTTGGTCAATGTTTGATTTCTCTTTTGTTACAATCTAATGACCCAATATCAAACAATTGCTGGAACCGGGAATGTAATGTAGAGAATGTAATAAAGATAACAGTCAAAGGAAACGTTTGGTTTATTATTATTTATTTGAATCTATGGATTGTGTTTCTTATTCCACTACACTGTTCAGGAAAATGGATCTGATCAAGTATCTTCTTGAGCTGATATCAAAGTTAATATGCAATTGTACTTTTTTTTGCAAACATCTGTAACTTCCCTTATATTTTAGTTGATACCTGATGTTGACAAGCGGATGTTGACATTGGCAAGACAATTTCTCCGCTTCATTTTCTAAGAGATACTTCATACCGATTGGAGATCAAATCATTCCTTGCAAGAAACTGAAGAGGATATAGACTTATATTCAATGTCTACTCAATGAAAATCTCAGTGATAGCTAATTAAACTCCAAACCTTGATATTGAAAATACTGGAAAATTAGCTTTTAGTTACACTTCTAGATTATTGTCATATTGCTTTGTAGGCCTAATATTGATTCAAGTATGAATGCAGTTTTTCCTTCATACTCATTAGACGGGACTTTATTTAATGTAATTCATTAAATTTTTGCAAAATACCCCTAACAATAAGGGCCGGACAAACGCATTTGGGAGCTCGAGGCACAAACCTCAGAGACCTACAGATAATTTCCTATATTTCAGCTTATTGCAATGGTGCAGACAGAAAAATAAGCAGTTCTATTATGCTATTTTGCACATTTTGTAGAAAATGTTGCAGTTTTAAAGCAAATTTTCTATAGGGCATTTAAAAGATCATTTCAATCTATTTTATGAAATCTCTCTCTCTCTATATATATATATATATAAAGTATAATGTAGTTTCTGGGAGCACAGGCCTTGCAGGCCTGTTCAGTAATCTGGCCCTGCTGATTAGTAGAGTTGTCAAGCATTCACCCTGTCATTTGTGGTTGCTTTGCTGCATGCTTTTAACAATGCTGTAAACTGTTAGGTTTGTTTTCTTGCTGGGCGTTCCCCTGACCTCTCTTCCCCTATAGGCTGAGTCAATGTAGATTTAACCAAGCATGACCTTGTAACCCCATCTGCTCCCAGGATTGTTGACATGTACCTTTCAAAACAGTTGTCATGGTGACATCAACATTATCCACTCCGAATTCCCACGCTGCTGAGATAATATATTGTACACGGCTTCACTCTGAAGGAACTGAGTGACATAAAAGCCAACATTAAGGCTGTATAAATGTCTTCACTTCTGTTAAGACATTTTGATCAAACACTTTTTTCTTTTGCTAAGTGTATTTTAAAATCAATACATGACCATTAAGTAAAATATTTGTTGCCAAACAATTTAATAAAAAAATATTGCAATATAATTTATACTCTAAATTAATGATGGGCAACTGAGATGGACTCTTCAAATGCGTGCTTATGTCAAATAAATATCTTAATAATTATTTGTAAATATGCTTGGAAAATATGTTAAAAAAAACATACTGTAAATTGTCATGATCCCATAGCAATTTCAGTCTTTATGCCCACGCATGTATCCATCCTTGTGCCAGGCAAGGGCACAGCTGCACAAAATCAGCAGCAAGAAGCATCCTGCTTATTCATCAGGTTCTGGAATTTGAATGACAAAAAGCTATTTGAAAGCGTATAAAGTATAAAAGCCACGATAAGCATGGTCTATTGGACATCATCCCAGTGCTGCATCTAAAAAACACCATGGGCAAGGTACAGTGGGGTTTTGCCAAATTACATAGTTCGCTTTTCTGCCTAATGCTTTGGCAAATTTACTTTATTTATTTTATAATTTTCATGTTATACAATTGTTGTGTTTGGACACGACCCAGTCTTACTACCTGACTGTTTTCATTTTCAGCATTTGAAATGCTATACTTTAAGACTGAGATTGTAGGCCTGACTGGTTCATTTTCCATTCTTATTCAAAGATTTATATAATTTCATTATTAATATACTTATGCCAATAACATGCTATCGTTCTTCTTACAAAATAAATCGTTTATGTATTAATATGTATTTCATAAGTTGATTAAAATAACTTTGGATTTGAGGCTCAGTATCCATCTCCTCATTGTTGTGCTTTAATGCATTTGCTTTAGATCATCTTCTATGAGGACAGGAACTTCCAGGGTCGTTCCTATGAGACCAGCTCTGACTGCCCTGAGCTGACTCCCTACCTGAGCAAGTGCAACTCCTGCAGAGTGGAGAGCGGCTGCTTCATGGTCTACGACCGTTCCAACTTCCAGGGAAACCAGTACTTCCTGAGGAGAGGAGAGTACACCGACTACCAGTGTATGGGAATGACAGACTCCATCCGCTCCTGCCGCATGATCCCTCACGTAAGATGCCTCCACATCGCAACAACGGATAAACGATGCATTTACACCACATCAAAGAAATTACCGCATAATACAATACCCCCGCCAAAAAAAATTGATTGTAGTCACGCTTATGTATTATAATATATAATTATCTAAAGAGACAATGTTTTTTTTTTTTTTTTTTGGTCAGTTTCATATTTAAACGTGTCTTTAAAAAAAAAAAACTTACAGCACAACGGACCGTTCAGGATGCAGGTCTACGAGAGGGAGAACTTCGGAGGTCAGATGCACGAGCTGATGGATGACTGCGAGTCCATCCAGGAGCGCTACCGAATGTCAAACTGCCAGTCGTGCAACGTGATGGACGGCCACTGGCTCATGTACGAGCAGCCCCACTTCAGAGGCAAGCAGGTGTACGTGAGACCTGGAGAGTATAGGAATCTCAGAGAGATGGGAAACAGCTCCATGAATAGGTATAGCTCTATGAGGCGTATCATGGATTCCTGCGAGGGTCAGAGTAATTGATTCTGACATTTCTATTGTCCTTACATTCTGAATAAATTTCCTATAATAGAAAACACGTGTCATTGTCTATGTATGAACTTGCCTCTTGTTACATCAAGTGGATGATCATATTTTGTCATGTTTTGTTCATGCATTGTATGCCTCTCCCTTGTTAGGGATGCATGTTTGGAAAGTATGTCCTCAAATGTAGACCTTGTTCACTTCTGACACAAACAAGTATTGCAACAATGTTTTTCTCAAAGCAAACATAACGGTATATACTGCCACTTTAGTGTCCTGGTGAAGGTGCAGCGCAACTGTAATGTTTACAAGAACATTAGTGTCCAGACATAAAAAAATGTTTGGCCCGTCAGGCAACAGAATAATGGATGGTCTATATGAAAACAAAAAACACATAGTAATGATAACATCTTGGATTGAACTTAAATACATTTCATCCAAAACAGCTACATAAAAATAGACATATTGTGTGGTAACATCTGCCCGGTTTATAAAGCTACAGAAAACATTGTTATCTATGCTGCCCAAAAATATATTTGCAATGTTTTAGCCCTTTTCTACCATCCCTATAAACTGCCAATCTCATCATATCATTAATTACTTGACAACTTTTGTTTTCATCTGAAGGGTATCCCAAAGGAATGTCGTCAACAAAGCTGATACATTTCGGAAACGACCTAGTGGTGAAGCAGAAGTTTTGCTTCTGGATAAGTAACTATTGTATGCACTGGCACAACCCTGGGACAGCAATTTTATATAGTCATTGTGCTTGCTTTCAAAAAGCAAAGCTAGTTTGTTGACACTAAAACTTGGTAAAAATACATGCTTAGTTCAAGCTAAGTACTACACCTACATTATCATCACTGACGATATTAAGAAGCATCGCTAACAACAAAATGTACTACTCAATACCAAAGGACCAGTTTTATAAAATACACCACCAGCAAATTAACTAACGTCAGCAAGCAACTATGGAGTAAACTAACCAAATACCCGCCTATTCCATGTGCCCGCAATACTCCATGACATTACTTTTATATATACATTTTGCTTGCTTCCAAAAAACATGGCTAGCTAGCTAAGTTAACACCAAACTGAATGATAATACAAAACAGGCCTGGGAGGGTGCAACCAAAACTTATAGCTATCCCAAGACAGACCAGAGTTTCTTCTCAGTGAAATGATCTAATTTCCAGACACTTCTGTCAAAATATACGGAACGTCTGGTGAAAACTTCATGAGTCAAAAAGAAGCCAATCGTGTGAAATTCCCAGCACTACAGAAATTAAATAAGTTTGCTTAGTCTATCAATTTAATATTCTCCAACAACGCTTTCACCCATGTGCTGCGTACAGAAGCGCTAATCAATATACGTCATAACATTGTTGTGGACAGCTCAGTGTACATGTCTTGATACTGCACTGATTCGGGGAAGAACAATGCATTTACTGCTTCGGGGAAACTTGTCCATTGTGATGAAATGTTACTACAGCTGCTAAATCGCTAGCTCATTGAAGGAACTTCACATTTGGTGTTGTGGGCTGCATATAGTCGACATATAGAAACTAAACAAAGTACTCAGAAATAATGGTTTGTTTGGAGCCGTACCTTTTTTGCCTTTTCAGTTTTTGATTGGCTAAAGTCAAAAAACTATAAATACTTAACTCATTCACAACCATACAATTATATGTTCACTCACGCTAAGGCCAACTTTGACATCATCTCAAAGTATTGCCAAACAGGGAAATGGTTGCAGTTACAACCCTTCTAGCAGAAGACATTGTAAAGATGTCTTGCTGGTGGAAAAGACATTGAAAAAAAGTTCTAACAATTTTGCATGGAAATGCCAACTTTGAAAGCTAGCCCTAACCTAGTCAGACCTGTGATATTTGGTACATAAGTCCATCCTCTGGGAGTAGAAATTTAGTATCAAGAATGCATCAAGGCTGCCATGAGGAATTTTCCACCAAATTCAGTTTTGTGAAAAACTTTTAGAACACTACTCCTTTAGCACCAAATGTATGTCAAACAACATGGCCACTTCTGACCAATGAACATTGAAGTGGGCATCTGGCACATGAATGCATAAAAATCAACCACGTGTTTATATGTTTTGATGTGTTTAACATTTGGCACACATGCTCAGGTAAAGTAACTCTAAAGTAAGGTTGAATTTGGCCACATAGTGGTGCAGTTGGACAGGACCAAACATTCATGCTATGTCATTGTAGCTTTATTTTCTGGGTTGGATTCAGTCAACGCTGATATTGAGTTGTGATATTTGGCAAACGTGATAAGCAGTAATGAAGAAGCTCATCTTAAAGAAACAAATCGTGTTTGTCCTGTTAGCTAACTTTTTTTAAACATTTTTCTTTGCTTTCGAATGTAGTGCTACCAACTCTGACAATGTACCTTCATTAATGGGCCTCTTTTGAGTAAGTGTATAATATCTCCCCTTTTTAGGGTATTCGCTTGCTGTCAGAAATCAGAAATCACACTTGTCTCACTAATTTGTTACACTTAATTGGTGATGTTATTGTTGTACATTTGTTCTGAAAGGACTTGGATACATCAGGTGAATTTAAAATGAATATTTTTATTAACTTAATCAAAAATGCTTCAACAGGAATCCATGATGCGTCTCATTGACATGAATCTACTCATGGAGCTGTTTCCCATCTCTCTGAGGTTCCTGTACTCTCCGGGTCTCACGTACATCTGCCTGCCTCTGTAGTGGGGCTGCTCATACAGGAGCCAGTGGCCATCCATCACGTTGCAGGACTGACAGTCGGACATACGGTAACGGTCCATGATGGACTCACAGTCGTCGTTCAGCTCGTGCATCTGGCCACCGAAATTCTCCCGTTCGTACAGCCTCATTCTGAATGGTCCCCTGTACTGTTGATAAATAATGGTAATATTTCAGAAGAACATTGAATACGCAGGCTCATGGATTCAAGGTACAGTCTTGTTGAAACTATTTCACGACTTGTTGAACTGAAATCATCTGAATGTGCTACATGCTCGAGAACTTACGCTGGGGATGTGACGGCAAGATCTGATGCAGTCACTCATGCTCATGCCCATCAGGCGCTGGTTGTCGGGGTACTCTCCTCTCCTAACCATCATCTGATGACCCATGAAGTTAGGGCGCTCGTAGACCATGAAGCAGCCGCTCTCCACTCTGCAGGAGTTGCACCTGCTCAGGTAGGAGGTCAGCTCAGGGCAGTCAGAGCTGGTCTCATAGGAACGTCCCTGGAAGTTCCTGTCCTCGTAGAAGATGATCTGCGTAGACAAGCACATTAAATGAGCATGCTAAAAACCACCCTCACTGGATTACCGGTGACTTTTGTCTGAGGGTTTTCTCAGGAATGCACGGCTGCACGGGTAGTGCCAGAAAGAAAGGCGTGAAGACATTGTGGCACTTACCTTGCCCATGGTCATGATGGTGGTGATCCTAAAGCTGATCCGATCTCAGATGGAACACTGGATCATCAACCTCTCTACCTTTTATACCTTGGATAGCTTTCACATCTCCATATGCATTGTACTAGAATTCCATGAGTCATCATTTTATGTTGTGCCGCAGAGCAGGGCCATATGGGGTCATGTTTCCACCTTAGCCTAGCTAAACTTGATCTCCCCCCAAAAAAATTTTATTGTATTATTAGAGGTATTAGATTACTGGATTATTTATTTTATTTATTTTTCTTGATTCTAAAATATATAGAATCAGTATTGTTTTATGAATTCCTTGTTAACCTATTAATGATTTTGTCCTCTGACCTGATTGGTCAGTCTTATAAAAAAAGAAGAACCAGCAAGATTTAAAGTTGAAGTTGTCAAATAATAATCTGTCTTCCTCCAAATTAGTAATAAAAGAGTCACATTGCTCAAAATAATAACTTACAATATATAATATATTTTTCCTTCTGCTAAAACCTCATTTCTTTGAGTTGAAATGTAAACATCTTATAATTTATTTCAATTAGTTAAAAAAGCATTCCTTTTCTTTGTTAGAAAGCTAACCTTTATGATAGCAACAACTCTGTAGCTATATATTTTTAACCAAAATGCAACAACACAGAACTGTCAAATGTGATGTCAGATAATGTATAACAAAAAACAGTGAATTGAAATAAACTGGTCAAAAATACATAAAGGAAGGCTTAAAAGTTTTCTGTGCAAACATTTAAGCGCACAATAAATTAAATGTAGGGAAAATATGGTGTTTGTGCAACTTAAAATTAAGTGTTACTGAGTGTTCTCTAGGTGTAACAAAGTTAATTGAGTTTGACCTAGTTCAAATGAACTGTAACCATAGTTTGCCACCACAAACCACTGGCATATGACCTACATGAATAGTTTAAGCCAAACTGATTCTACAGAATGTTCGATTTCTAGTGAAAACAGAACAACGTGGAAGAAATATGTATGTCATGGCCCCAAAGCTGCATTCGGCATCCAGGAATAACTAATTGAGGTGTACAGTGAATACAATCACCACGTGGGCCTGGTGATGACTCGTGCAATTTAACACAAAGGTGTGCAAGGTGCCTGGTGGACCCAGTGCCCATATAAAAGGACTTCTGGCTGCACACAACACACCGTGCCAACTACGCGTCATCTAATCAAGCTTAACCATCAAGCTGATCCATCGTCACCATGGGAAGGGTAATACGAAGCGCCGGATATGTGTTGAGGAGGCCTGGCCAATTAAAACTAATTTAATTCAAATAAAATTGTCAGGTCTAGCATCTAAAACCACAAAATCTTAATCAAATTCATTTTAATCAGTAAGAATAAAGCCCAGTTTTGCTAATAATGTAACTGTTTTTAAAAAGATTGTGTAGTTTCATGGTTGTTGCATGTTGTATACAAAGTTAATTACTGACAACGATAGTTTTAGTTATTTGTTTTAGTTCATGAATAATGCACAATCAATTCATAATATGATAATATACTGATCAGTTACTACATTTAAAACAATATCCATTATGGTTTTCATTACATAGTCCAACAAAATGGCCCAAAAAAAAGTCACTCTACCAAATATTTTTTTGTTATGCACCTCCTTTTTTCAGAGACTGTATATCTTGAAGAACTACTATAATGGCAACGACTACATGTGTTATCAAAAACCTAACTTGTTTTCAAACTATTTCAGATCATCTTCTTTGAGGAAAAGAACTTCCAGGGTCGCAGCTATGAGTCCAGCGGTGACTGCCCAGATCTCAACATGTACCTGAGCCGTTGCCAGTCCATCAGGGTGGAGCTGGGCTGCTTCGTCATCTATGACCGCTCCAACTACATGGGAAACCAGATGTTTCTGAGGAGGGGCGAATACGCCGACTTCCAGCGTATGGGTTCTATGATGGGCATGGGTGGCATGACCATGATGGATTCCATCCGTTCTTGTCGCATGATCCCAATGGTAAGACGGCCTTTTGTTGACATGACTCTGATGATGACATTTGTCACCAAATAAAGCATTTGTCAAAAGTTGTTCCTGGATAGCAGTAAAGTTAAGTTACAATGATAATACAAATACATTTAAAGGCTTGTGTTCAGTAAGGCACACTGTAGTAAAAAAAATGTACGGAAAATTACAATCTCTCTTTCAATTAGTCAAGTTCAGGTAGTTTTAAAGCAGTTTGTCTCCACTGTGCATTGTCTACCTTCCTGTATACCAGTCATGTAACAATCAATGAGGACAGTATGTACTGGAAACACAGAAGACACAAATGCTAATAAAAGGCAACATTCTCTCCCCAACAGCATAGAGGACAGTTCAGAATGAGGCTGTACGAGAGGGAGAGCTTCGGCGGTCAGATGTATGAGCTGATGGACGACTGCGAGTCGGTCCAGGATCGCTTCCGCATGTCCGAAATGCAGTCCTGCAACGTGATGGAGGGCCACTGGCTCATGTACGAGCAGCCCCACTTCCGAGGCAGGATGATGTACGTGAGACCTGGAGAGTACAGGAGCCTCAGAGACATTGGCATGACTACCATGATGAGAATCAGCTCCATCAGAAGGATCACAGATGCCTGCTAGAGTCAGCGCCATTAACGCCTGGGATTCTTACTAGGTTAACATGTAATAGTCTGATTAATGTCACAATTCTTATGAAATAAAAGTGGTATTTTGAAGTACTTTTTTCATATCTTTCTCTAATTATTCAATAGTATTGAATCTACCATGGTTTTAATAGATTACAGAAGTATATTATAAAATGTGCATAGAACATGCCCACAGCTTAATTTTCACTATCTTTCTTTTTTAACCGTAGACTTTCAACAGTTCATAGGGCATACAATACCCCTCAAATGTAATATTTCTTAAAGTTCATGTATTTGCTAGCTAGTTTACATGAATCTGCATAAATGCAAATTAAGTGGCCAGAAATGTAATCATGTTGGAAGATTTTATAATTTTCCCCCAATGTTTTAATTAGGGGAGAATGGGGTACGTCTAGAGTTTTCTTAGATTTTCTCAAAGGTTCAGTTCACCCTTTCTCTCATCCTGCCTGATGGGAAAATAACCAAAAAATATAAAGCATAGCTATGGATAAGGTCTAGAGAAGTTCCTGTTAAATATCCTCAGCCTGAGGTCACATCACCTACAGCTTCTCAAACTTGCAGTAAACAAATCCATTATCTAAATGCTTGTAATGTATAAACAATGGACCATAGGCTGGCTTTGAGAAGTTAGAGATGTCAGAAGATCTGGATGTCCCATGATCTCTGGTGGCTGAGAATATTTTGTCCAAGGAACTCTTTCATATCTGCATTGTTATGTCTGAGTTCTTAACAATAGTAGAGAGGGACATGACATAATTTTTTATTCATAATAGACATATAAACAGAGACAATTTCCATCAAACGTGAATATTAATATAGATAGCATTAATGTTTTTGAGGGGTTTTTCTGAAACATTTGGTTAAAAAGAGCAATAATTTCCAATTCAATTGTTATAACTTTATTCTTTTTATTCATGCTCCATTTTTGAAGTCAACCTTGTGTTACTGTATGTGTGAAATCTCCCAGAGCCATTACAATAGACGGAGAACAATGAAGAAGATACAGAACATCACCAACCAGATGGCGGTTCACCTCACTACGCGGCGTGCGGTATGTTGCTTGGTCAGACGTTCTTCACAATGGTGCAGCCATTGCTTTGAACACAATAGATTTAGAAGGTATTGTTCAGAGGTCAGCGCACTGAGGCAATTCAATTCAGAAACAAACTTGTGCCAGCTGACCCACACATGCACAGACACATAAACACAGGTGCATGGACATACAAACACACACACACACACACACACACACACACACACACACACACACACACACACACACACACACACACAAATAAACAGTTGCAGAATTTCAAACAAAATGTATCATATAAGAAGTTAGCACAGAATCAGAATTAGTTTAGTAGGCCTATTTATTCCCGTAATCCTAGAATATGTATGCCTACATTTCATTCCATGATCTTACATTTTCACTTTCATCTTGGGATGACCAGTTTAAAAAAAGCTTTAAGAACCCATTTCATAGTGATATAGATGGCACAGTGAATCCCTGCACTATACAGCTTTTGTTTTCTCACTTAAACCGACACTGGGTGAACTGTGTATAGTTTTAGCAACTCTGAAGTGACTGGGGGATTTTGCTGGCTTTCCTCGCCCTCGTCTGCCATTGTTTGTCGATGTGGTTAAGGAGGAGACGATCATGTCTGTTGGTGATGCTGTTGGAAGAGAGGGAGGGTGTGACTTTTCCATTTGACAACAGAATTGGCTTCAGCTGACCAATGGAAAGACTGCATTTTAGGATGTGCTTTTGTATGCAGCCAAAATAATTTGTGGGTAAATAAATATTGTCACGCTGCTCGCGCAACTAGAACGTTTACACCAAAAATGATGCTTCCATGTACAGGTCCCCTATGGAATAGGTCCTCACCTCACCCGTCAAAAGCACTATCTAGTTTAAAAGGGGTTATGGGGCAATAAGTGAGTGGGAATAAGAGTGCTCATAAGAGTTCTTCCAAATGCAGATTGCTATATGTATTATGAGATTATGACCATAAAGTGACTTCTTAAGGAGGATTGGGGATAAATATTACAGCAATTGAATAGTAGGTGGTAAACCTCATGCTCCATACTAATTCAACTGGACAATGCAGGGGCAACATCAAGCCAAAACGTAACAGCAAGGACATTTTGTGGACCAATAGAACAATATTAAGTTTGGGAGAGCCAATCCTGGTGAGAACGCACAACCCTTTATGAAAGTTGAATTGAGGCAATAGTGATATGCTGGTGAGTATATTTTTGCAAAGGGGTTCTTGCATAAGAGTTGGATTTAATGAACCTTCATCTCCAACATTACGTTTATGCACATTCGCAAAGGGGATGTCTTCATCAAGAGGCATGACCACATTAGGTAATCTCGATAAATATATTACGTTAAAGAGATGTTTAAGATGAAGTCTTAACGTAGCGTTACTTCGTGAGAACAACTAAATGTAAAGAGTTGCCCCAAAGCAACAACTAAATTTAAAGAGTTGCCCCAAAGCAACAACTAAATGTAAAGATATGCCCCAAAGCAACAAATAAATATAAAGAGTTACACTGTAAGATCAACTTAATGTAAACCATTAACCCTTAAGAAAATTTCATTTCAAAACCATAAACCTAAAAGAACAGATCCATGTAAAGTCACTCTACCAGAACAACCTAATGTAAGGCGTTACCCCAAATAATCAACTTATTGTAAATGTAACCCTATTTCTTTATTAATCACACAGGGTACGTTCAGCATGAGGATCCCTGAGAGGGGTAGCTTTGAAAGCCGAGTGCACAAGCTGTGAGTCTATTCATATCGCTACCATGACTACCAGATCTGCTTCACTGTGAGGGAGGCCCACTGGCTCATGTAAGAGCAGCTCCACTGGCTCAGTGTGGCATGGAGCAGTTGGCAGAGTACGAAGCTTGCAACGTCAAGAGGGCGGGTTCGATTCCCCAGATTACCCATATGAAAATGTACAATATGCGGTACACTTACTAAGAAAAACCTTAATGACACTACCTAGACCTTACCTTCAAATTGTTGGGTATGCACTGCATAAAGTTCTACCTAATGCAGCTGAAAGAATATCCATACATTATTGCAGTTAATTTACATTTCGGGGTAGATTTGAAAGAGACTGTACAAATAAATGAAAATAAATCTGACCTCATCTAAAAACTAACCTCCCTATGACCTTACAAAGAACTAAATGATAACTTGTTGCCATGGGTTTTGGCTGATGGGTAGTACAGTACCCGAGCGCTGTGTTGCTCAGCTGACTCAGTGTTTTATACAATTGGTTGGTAGATTCTTTTGGACTTACATCAAGCATAAAAGGCAGCACACCGGTATGGAGAACAACAGAAATCAAATAACCATGACCATGAACGGAAAGGTAATATGGGGTTGCGGTAGTCCGAGCACTTTGCTGTACTGTGCATTTACTGGTCACTGCCTGGTGTCAGCAAAGGCATTGGTGCTGCGTATCTAGATCTGAGTCGTTTCAGACATTTAACATACACTCAAAAGGGAATATGACTTAAATTAGGGAATGCATACATTGTTGTGCTATTCTGTACAATATTACTAATACGTAGTTTTCCATACTAGTAATTTCTTCTTTGGCATCAAAAGCGATCTGGAATATATACGATAAGTTGGTTCTTAGATATATTTCAGTATGTTTGTGTACAGAAAATACTCTAATAGCTTATAAGTTACAATAGTAACAGTCCGTTATTATTATAATCATCACTTTATTTTTTGGCACGCACCTATGAGTGATGTTGTATGGTCTCTTAATAGGGAAGATTGTATGAGTTTCACACTTCAAAATGCGATTCCCGACAGATTTTTATTTTCAGTTAGCTTGCGTAAACTTATGTAAATGGTCAGCTTCTCATGTAGATACTAGGTCCTTTTGATTTAAGGCAAGGGATCAAGAGATGCCACAATGAGGAGCAGAACCAAAATAAGGAGCCCTCCCTATCTGCAAGTTGTACCCTCCTCTTCTAAAATACAAAAGAAGACCAGAACTGTTGCTCATTAGCCCGTGCATTCCGTAGCATTTCACCATATTGTATGATACCACTTAGGTTCACTTAGATCTCCCAACCACAGACACACATTTTCACACATTTGAATACGTTTTCCTTCCCCAGATAATTTTTTACGAAGACAGGAACTTCCAGGGTCGTTCCTATGAGTGCAACAGTGACTGCTCTGAGATCTCCTCCCACCTAGCCAGGTGCAACTCCTGCAGGGTGGAGAGCGGCATGTTCATGGTGTACGACCGGCCCAACTTCATGGGTCATCAGTACCTCCTGAGGAGGGGAGAGTACCCTGAGTACCAGCGCATGATGGGCTTCAACGACTGCATCAGGTCCTGCCGTATGATACCTCAGGTAAACACTCAGGCAGAGATAGGGTGCTGAAAAACTCATCGCAATAGTTAAATGGATCTTTTAGATGCCATAATTTAAATCTGTCCACAGTTTTTAGAGGTAACATATAAAAACACAACCCTCGCTGGCGTAGATCCACCATTTGATTATATCGACCGAGCTTGCCTGGTTCAGTCGACGGTTCCTGATGTGTGTGTGATCATCTTTCGAACAGCACAGCGGACAGTTCAGGATGAGGATCTACGAGAGGGAGAACTTCGGAGGCCAGATGCACGAGGTGATGGACGACTGTGACTCCATCCAGGAGCGTTACCGTATGCCAGAAATACAGTCGTGCAACGTGATGGAGGGCCACTGGGTCATGTACGAACAACCCCACTTCAGGGGCAGGCAGATCTATCTGAGGCCTGGGGAGTACAGGAACCTCAGAGAGATGGGAACGGGAAACGAGGAAATGAGTTTCCGGTCCATGAGGCGCATCACCAGTGATGCTGCCTTTTAAGTATGCTGCCTTTAAAGGGTGCTGCCTTTTAAGTGTGCTGCCTTTAAAGGGTGCACAGGCTTTTAATACATGTTAATAAATATTTTTAACCTTTGATTTTTGCTGATTTCTTTGTTTTATTTTAGTGGGGTTGGAGAAGAGGGTGTGCTAGAACATCAGTAGACCGTATTTGAACAGACACATACACTAGTAAGTGTGTTGTGGAGGTAGTAGTTTAGACCAGTAGTCCACCACATGCCACACAAACACATCTTAATGGGTATTAATGTATTTCCACACACAACCACACTGTAACCTACTAGGCACAGTATATTTATAGATATTTAACTGCATTTTGTCACCAAAAGGTGGGGTTTTGTCACCAAAACATTGACTGTGAACATACGCACATTTTCCCCAGTTTACATATGATGTAAAACAAATTGGTGACATTATTAGTGAACTTATTAGTGAGCTAATATGTAAACAATTTACTTCAACAACCATGAGCCACCATAAGCAACTTTTACACTGCAACCAGCATAAGCACCATCATCAGCTGTAATGCAGTGAGAACATTTATTAACATACGTAATTGTATATGGGTAGACTCTATAAGCCACAGTCTTTTAAATGTCCTTTTTTACCTACCTCTGGGAGAAGCACAGTAGCATAGAGATAGCTCCTTAAGACTTGGCCTCCATATCATTTCACCACACACTTGATCAGCGCACACCCAAAATGATCACCCAATATAAACCGAAAAACCTTTCTCTCCACGACCTTGTTAATTGTTTGTAGATCAAAATGATTAAATATATTGTATACATCAGTCTAAACAGACAGCAGTGTCCCTGAGTTGAATGTCATTGGACTAACCGCGTTAGGGATTACAAGGCATTCTCTCCAGTTTAAAATTGTTATCAGGGGAGGGGTCTATATCAAGGAAAATAATTTCGTAATCACATCCCTATTTTATACTTCTGAGGATTCAACGGACCATTTATTTTCCATATTTATCAAGGAAAATAATTTCGTAATCACATCCCTATTTCATACTTCTGAGGATGCAATGGACCATTTATTTTCCATATTTATCAAGGAAAATAATTTCGTAATCACATCCCTATTTCATACTTCTGAGGATGCAATGGACCATTTATTTTCCATAATTATCAAGGAAAATAATTTCGTAATCACATCCCTATTTCATACTTCTGAGGATGCAATGGACCATTTATTGCGTCTAAATCATGTGTCAGTTAGTATTACTTCACAATCAAACATTATTGTGAGGAAAATAATTCATTAGATTAGATTTGATTCAACTTAATTGTGATTGAACAGTACAAGTACAGTGCAACAAAATGCAGTTAGCATCTAAACAGAAGTAAAAATAGAAGAGGGCAGAAAATGTACAAGTATTAAGTATAATGTATGTTACAAGTGGGATATGTAGATGTGCAATGAAGGAAAATGCAAGTACATACAAATGGCAATTCTAAATGTGCAATGACGGCAAATGAATGTGCATGTGCAACTGAAATTCAGGAATAGCAGCAGTGAGGTTCCCGAGGTAGATGTGTACATGTAGCAACTGAAAACGTCCTTATCAGACTTTGCAAAGCAGTGTCAGTCAGAGGAAAATGTACATTATCAAGTATAATGTATGTTACAAGTGGGATGTGTAGATGTGCAATGAAGACAAATTGAAGGTAGCATGCAACTAAAATGCAGGGATAGCAACAATAAGGTTCCCGAGGTAGACACATGTAGCAACTGAAAAGCATCCTTATCAGACTTTGTAAAGCAGTGTCAGAGTCCAGTAGTACAAGGACAGTAGTTAATAAATCATTTTACTTTGGCAAATTAATGTTAAGGATTTAAATTTATAGCTGCCATTTTTGAAAACTGTAATTTAAATCAAATGTCTCATTGGAGAATGATAAAGTCCCAACTACAACCCATGTTGTATAGTTTTGATTCAACCCAAATATATTGTTGATGCTTTGGAAGAAGAAAAAGTCTTCACTGACCAAGTCGTGGCTCAGTGTATTGGCCAACGTCCTACATTGAGAAATAATAAATTAAATTAAATAAATTAAGTGCGTGAGCTGCTAGTGTTTGATGTTTCCTGTGGTGGCACGTCTCTGGCCCCATCATCTAATGGATCTTGAGGATGGAGGGGATCTCCTATCCCAGTCACTCAGTGCCTATTTCAATGTGTGACCTGGGAAGTCTTTTCCAGGGTCTAATCCACTGGTGCCAGACCAGGAACTCCCAAGTGTTGTTGCAGTGAGTCTGGCCAAGCCTAACTTCTACATGGCGTGCGCTGCTGAGACAGGCCAGTGTGAATGCGATGATCGCTAATAGGGACTCTGATGAGAGAGATGCTAATTGCTGTAGCATCTAAGTACAAACCAAGCACCTATATGTGCAGGACCCTTTGACCTGCGATACTTGACACTGAATAAAGTTTGTGCGTATGTGAGCATGTAAAAAAGGTATATCCACACTATTTGCTGATTAATGCTAACACGCTAATGGTGGATAAAGTAAGATGTAATTTGTAATGGCTGTGCAAAAAATGCTAAATCTTGGGTATGAGTGTCTTTTGGCCTGTAGCCTGCTTGCTGGATTCATGCTGCAGCCATGTCGAAGAAGTCCTGCTTCTCCACAACTGTACTGTCTCAGTTGCTGATGTTATATTCTGTTACCCTGATCAGTGTCTCCATCTCTAGCTAGCTAGCTAGCTAAGTTGCGGAACTGCTTATGTGACATTATACAGTAGATTGGTGTCATTTAAGGTAAATTATCATAATTGCACAAGGGAATTTTCTTTTTTTCTTTGTAATGCAAACAACAACCAGGCAGAATGGACATCACCTCACAAATGCACACAATGGTCAACAACAAAGCCTTTAGCTGAACCGCTGTGTAAAGGGGGCCCAGTTGCATTATGCCAACACGGGACTTTACACAATGGTGCAGGGCGTTTGTTTGAAGTTAAGCCAGGTATATAAGTACCCAAAGGACATGGCATTAACTATACACTTTCAGGCTGAGTATCACCTTGTATCCATTGGATACCCAAACAAAATTTACCATGATGGGAAAGGTAACCAGGCCGAAAGCATTTGTCCATGGACGATACCATCTCAATTGCAAATACAATTACACGTTCACTATTTGGAACGAACCTTGTTGCTTCTTTTGATTTCCAGATCATCTTCTACGAGGACAGGAACTTCCAGGGACGTTCCTATGAGACCAGCTCTGACTGCCCTGAGCTGACCTCTTACCTGAGCAGGTGCAACTCCTGCAGAGTGGAGAGCGGCTGCTTCATGGTCTATGACCGTTCCAACTTCCAGGGAAACCAGTACTTTGTGAGGAGAGGAGAGTATGGTGACTATACTCGCATGGGCATGTCTGACTGTATTAGATCCTGCCGCAGCATCCCCATGGTAAACCAACAACACATTTATGTTTATTTTTAAAATGTATTTGATTTTAAATAGCAATAATTGGAATAAAGTTCATGATAAAAATGTACACAACGGTGTACATTTTCGCCCGTAAAGCTTAGTGAATAGTATTTCTTGGCGGCGGTGTTCCCTCACAGCACAGGGGACAGTTCAGGATGAGGATCTACGAGAGGGAGAACTTCGGTGGCCAGATGCACGAGATGATGGACGACTGCGAGAACATGATGGACCGTTACCGTATGTCCGACTGCCAGTCCTGCCATGTGATGGACGGCCACTGGCTCCTGTACGAGCAGCCCCACTACAGAGGCAGGCAGATGTACCTGAGGCCCGGGGAGTACAGGAACCTCAGCAGCATGGGGGGCACCCCTGGCAACATCAGATGGCAGTCTATGAGGCGTATCATGGATTCCTGTTAATTCACTGTTCCATGTGAATTTTAGCTTTTTAATAAAGGATTGTATAAAAGCATCCATTACAAAGTTGATTCATTCAATGTTTCGGGAAAATGTAATGTTTCAATACAAACAATAAGGCTATATACAATATCTTCCCAAGAAAATAATCTATAGCAATGAAAAATGGTTGTGTTATGTTAAGCGGCGATAATGGTTATTCTCCGACAAAACAACATTCGTGAACACACCCTCAACCACATCGTATACTTACGATCCATTATGGTCACAAATTGTACACACACCTGTTGTTGCCTTCACAAAGAGGCAGTTAACCACTTTGTCCCCTATGATCTACACAGCCTACTCCACATTTTCATTCTCGAGGAAGACAATTTTGTCCAAAAAGAAAAATTAAGATGTCTTGATTCACCTTCAAAATGATCTTGATAACTGAAATTATATTTATTTAATAATAACACATTTGAGGAGTACCTATAAGTATGTATATTTAACTTCATTGTTCTTTTTGGCATAAATATTGGTGTCAAAATGATTAACATCCAGGGGTGGATTCCGGTTTCACCATTATCCACGGCCCTCGTTTTTCAATGGCAAACCCATCACTTGTGTCCATGGGCAAAGATCTCTCATAATATTTAACGTCTCTGTCGCACCAACCAGAGGTTGCTAAACAATATTGGCATTTGGATTGGAACTGTTGCTGCAATCGAATTACATATGACTCCTCCTGTGGTGGCTAAGGCATTGATATTAGAATACATGATCAGAAAAAGAAGACACATACCTGCTGTCAAATTTGGTGAATCATTGATTTCAGAACTATTTTACTTATGCTGGTCTTAAATTGTTAACATTTGGCCTTTGTTAAGGGCAAATAAATCATAAAGAATACTGGTTGGCTCTACTTTCCCATTATTTTCTATCACAATTTTCCTGAAAGAAAAGAAACCCAAGTCCACATGACAATCCACCAAGAAATGGTTAGTTGGACAGAAAAACGTAATTTTGTCAGTGGCCAAGTTATTTGATTTAAAACCCCTTGAAAACCTGTGGTTTGAATGGAAGAGGAAAGTCCTTAAGCATCGAAAAAGCATATCATGAATTGGAGAAATATTCTAAAATTCCTATCATTGTAGTGAAAATGGCTATGCTCCTATTCTTGCAAATGGGGAATTGAATGATTTTAAAAAATACAGGTGTCCATCATTTTCCCTATTTTAGCAAATGTATTACTTGAAAAGAAAAGAAAAAAAAAACAATTTCCCCTTCATTTTAATCATGCAATGTAGCTTAGTATTTGAGCTATTTCATTTATGCAATCATTCATCTTTGGTTCATGTACTCTATCAAGGTTTTGCAATGATCATACATTTCTGTACAGTAGTTAGGATAGTGGGAAACATAATAAATTAAACTTTGCATCAGATTTTATATTGAATTATGCACCTTAGATCTACAGAGATGTACTGTAAATACTTCTGTTGAAATACATGATTTTAATTCACACACATTATTTAGCTTGAATTATTTATTTGTTTAGAGAAATACCACCCTTCAGTCAAAAAAGAGTCATACTGTAAGAACATTCATGAAATGTCAGGACTTACAGCATATGATGGCAGTCCTGGGGACGTCCACTGTTTTCTGTGCATACTGGAATTAAAACCTTCTAGAGATTTATCCCATTGACATTTTTACAATAGGAGCGGTTAAAACTACAAAAGCAAAAGAGAGCGATACAGTTTGCTGTGCTGACCGCATAGAAATGAATGGTGGTTCGAACGTAAATACGCAACATATAAAAGGTTGACTGGAAACGTTAAATTAACACTAAGCATCCTCTTGCTAGAGAGTGATGGATGTAAGGGCTTCAAATATAACAAATAATGAATTCCAAAAACAGTTTATTTGCAGTAGTAAAAGTAAAAAGCAGCAGAAGATCTGCATTAAGCATGATCTTAACAGAAAACATTTTCAATAGATCAGATGTTTGAGTCAGTGTTTACTTTCCGTCAGACCTGGATCTGTAAAGGCTGTGGTTCTGCCCACACCAGATATTGGCTGTCCTTGTCTGATGGCTATTCAGGCCTTGCATCATTTACGTATGTACAAATGCTTCAAATGTTTTGACACCTAAACATCCATTTACTGAAAAATCAGTCTTACATAGATGGAATACCATTTAAAGGCAGAATTGTGGGAAGTGTGGGCAGAGCCATGAGATCCATTAATTTTTATTTTTTTGATATCCAGAAAAAGGATATGTGTGCATCAAATGAACACAGGGATGTTCATTTCAGGTAAAAACTATTGTGTTAGTTCATTGTACTCAGCAGGTATCCCAGGTAACTCAGTCCTTTATTGGAAGGACAGGACGAAAACCAGAAGTGTTTTGGCCCTCCAGGACCGGAGTTGAACAGTATTACGTATTCTTTCTTTTCTCAAAACATTACAATGCGGAGAAAGTAACACAGGTAACATTTAATATATTACTTATTTTAATGTCTTGACATTGGATGAATGATTCACTTATATTTTCGAAGTGCTGTGTGTTTATTTCAAATCCATGCCATTAGAGTTGCCCTTACTAGAGCAAATTGGACATTTTGAATAAGCATAGTGCTGAAATATTAAGAATCAAAGATTTCATATTCTGAAGTTCGAAACTTCGGAATATGAAATCTTAACTGTTTTGCAGTTACTAAATTAAATCCTCAGTTCTATCGGACCTGTTTCTTAAAATGACTTACATTTTAATACAAAGAGACATTTCATAATCATTTAATGATTGAATAAAGAAAATACCCATGCTTCATTATAATCACATGCTGAAATATATGTATTCATTTTCAATACAAAAGCTTTAACCTCTTAAAGAAACAGTTCACTAAAATAATAATTGCAATATACTGCATATCCTAGAGAGAACTAGCAACATACCTAAACTCTGGTTAACTAAATTGTTCTATGCCCTTAACAAGAGAGCTACAAGAAAGCCCTACATCATATATGATAAGTTTTAATATTTGGAAAATACCCATTGCATGAATGTTTTTGTATTTCCATTGAACAAGTAGCAAACAGCATTGCCTCATAAATGGGCTCCAAGGCACATGTATTTATTTGTTTTACTTTAAATAGCCACATTGGAATAAAAAAAGGATAAAAGAAATCAAATTATTGCATAAGAGAACATGAACATATAATATTAAGTATTAAGAACGTGGGATTCTTGTTCCTCTATTTCAAAGCTGCTTTGAAATGCCTTTCTATTTCATGACTCAATAAGGACATCACCTGACATATAACAGACCCTGCAGCGTTATGTGATTGGGCTGCAGATAAAACCTTACAGCACCAAGTTCAAAGGGGTTATACCCCAGAACTTTCTGGCTTTTACTTTTTTTTTCTTGTAAAAAAAACTAAATCTGAACTATCTCACATGTTAAGAATCACCAGTAGTGGGTATTTAAAGTTGCGAAGTTCATTACAGAACTCCAGCTAAATGTAAAATTTTCCTATGAAATATAATGGGTAACATGGAGAAAAGAATAAAGCAAATTATTATTATGTTTAAACCTGAGAACATGGAACAGCACTAACCTGATCTGTCTGAAATGTCTACACCACACGTAAAATGCTTACTTTGTTGACCGTCAAAGACAAACAGATACATTCCTGGGTTCAGAGCATTCTCCCCAAAAATGCTGACATGCTAAAGTCAAACCATTTACATGACAATACATTAGTTTGTCCAGTGGTTATAAAGAGGGCACGCACCTCCAGACCTGTGGCAGTGTAACCAAAGTTAACCATCACAATGGGAAAGGTAAGGCAGATTTCAATGCTTTGCCTCTTTTGCGCCTCTGCATTCCTCTGTAGATTATTCAACCAAAATCAATAAAAGTGAATTATATCCATGGGATTTGTGCATCTCGTCAGGAATTTCGGTTTGTGTACATTAAATATCCGTACTTCTCTAACTTGGGGTTTACTGCAGGGGGACATTTCTGGTCGCAAACACACACACACACACACACCGAAAACAAAAAACTAAATTTGTCTGTTTTTAGATCATCTTCTATGAAGACAGGAACTTCCAAGGTCGCTCTTATGAGTGCAGCGGAGAGTGCTCCGACCTTCACTCTCACTTCAGCCGCTGCAACTCCATCAGGGTGGAGAGCGGCAACTGGATGGTGTACGAGAGGCCCAACTTCACGGGTTACCAGTACTTCCTGAAGGGAGGCGAGTTCTCTGACTACCAGCGCTGGATGGGCTTCAACGACTGCGTCAGGTCTTGTCGCATAATCCCCATTGTAAGCAACAGATCACTAAGCAACTGGTTAATGTTTACATTTCAGTTATCCAGAGCGACTTACAGTTAGGATAACTTTCGAATATTAAGGACTCTTATCTGTTACAGAGACTTTGGTGGCTAAAATGACGTGAAATCCAATTGCTGGACTCTAAGAAATGGGGTGGGGGTGCACAATTGTTTTCTTCTCCATTTATTTGTTCACCAGCCGTCAGTGATGGTCAGATGCAGTCTACCACTCAATGGAAAGTATTTTTTCTGAGATACTATCAAGGATTATCATCCCCAAAACATTCCCATTCTGTCTCCCCGCAGACGCAGGGATCTCACCGTCTAAAGATCTTTGAGCGTCCCGAGTTCGGAGGTCAGATGATGGAAATGACGGAAGACTGCCCCAACCTCTACGAGCGCTTCCATCACAACGACATCCACTCCTGTAACGTGATGGAGGGCTACTGGATCTTCTTTGAGCACCCCAACTACACCGGGCGCCAGTATCTGATGAGCCCTGGAGAGTACAGGAGGTTCAATGAGTGGGGAAGCATCAGCCCCAGGGTGGGATCCATCAGACATATTCCTATGTAGGAACCTGGATGTGTGAGTTGAATGAATGCAAAACACATTGAAATAAATCCATCCACACACAAATCACTTGTTTCCAGCCTTTTCTGCTTCAGATTGCACATAAAGAATGTTTACGCAGATGTCAGGTTGGTTGAGCTTGTTACCCTTTCTAACAGCGAAGGATCATTTCAATGTTCTTCACTTTGGTAGAAGCTTGGAAAAATCTATTGTCAGAACACTGGTAAATAGGGGCGGGAACCAGCTGTAAATCAGTAACGCCCTGAAAGTTCCCAAACCATTTACAGGCAGAGCTTTTAATGGGCAGAGCTGCTCACTAGAATAGTGTGGTAAGTGCAGCTCCTGAGGATGGCCTGGAAAATACGGCCGAATACTTGCAACTGTGTAGTTGCGAGACGATTTTGAGTGTACTTCTGTACTAACATTTATCTGCAAAATATGTCCTACCAGGTCCAAATACCCTGACCAGAAATGTTTTGCCAGTGAGATGTCTCGCTCTGGGGTACTCCAGCAAGTTGGGGGCTGAATGCATAACAGACTGGTCCCTGTACTGGACTAAAACAAATGGGAGTGTGTCTATATGATAGGTTTCTGTACTGTCTCTGGTAGCACCATGAAGTGGGCAGTAGTTTTTAAATATAACATCTGTTTCACATCTTGCAGCTTGGAGCCAGCAGTTCATTCAGTCCATTTTGGCCAAAACAAATGTTTTTGTCAGAGGAGCGAAAACAAAGTGATTTCTAAAGTATGGCTGCGCAACACCAGGTTTACTGTGTGAGTGAAACAACACCCATTCAACTAGAATATTTTCACTGTTAACCTATATAATTGACTTCAAATATTGTTACTTTTTGGTTGTCATCATGTTTGCGCTAATGACAATCTGAGAATTAAGTGATGATCCGGTACAGTTTATCACAAATCTGCTTTGCAATGTCTTTCTCAGCGGAATTCAACTTTTGTACTCATCATACTACAAACAGAATCAATTGATTAAATCCTGCAATATGAAATGTCTGAGCACTTTATGGTCTGCATAATGCACTGAACAATTTTGGTTGTCGACAGGGAATATATAAAGTTAAAGGTTGAAAAGGAGTACTTTGTAACCACTGATCATGCAGATACACTACATACAGTTTTAATACCAGCACTTCGCCCCTTGCTGTCAGTGCAAAACAAAATCTAAACTAAAAGAATCGTAGAAATAGCAATAATAATAATAATGACAATTTAACAATATCTACAAACATTGCAACACAAATGTGTGCAAATCTCTTGCTCTTTCTGTGCAATGCTGCTAAAGAGTAACATACCTTAAAATTCAATATTAAATACAAATCACTATCCGCTCTGTGAATGGAACCACAGCATTAATGTTCAAAGTATGACACAGAAACCCACATGCTTTGTGTTTGAACGTGCAGCTTTATTGAGAACAGACAGTGGGTAGGGAAGAACAAGCGATACATCTAGTTGTTGGAGTCGGTGATTCGTCTGAGGGAGCCGATCCTGGGGCTCTGGCCTCCCCAGTCGCTGAATCTGCGGTACTCACCGGGCCTCAGGTAGTACTGCCTGCCCCTGTAGTTGGGCTGCTCGTACATGAGCCAGTGGCCCTCCATCACGTTGCAGGAGTTGATGTCGGACATGCGGAATCTGTCCTGGACGTTGGGGCAGTCGTCGCTCAGCTCCTGCATCTGGCCGGCCATGTCAGGGTGCTCGTACAGCCTCATCTTGTAGGAACCACGGTGCTACAGGACAAGCAAATACAATAGGCTTCAGATGTGTAGAAATGACCAGTAAATCGGGAGGGCCAAGACTGAACCTTGGGTTATAGCTCCACTATGCTCCAGAAGTTGTGATCGGCGCACTTCTATAAAAATCTATTGGAATGTTCGGCTGATCAGCGGCGGTCTGAATTTAAGGCATCTATATTAGGCTTACCACAGGGATCATGCGGCAGGATCTGATACAGTCATTGATGCCAATCATGCGCTGGTTGTCATTGTACTCGCCCCTCCTCAGGAAGTACTGGTGGCCAGTGTAATTGGGCCTCTCGTACACCATGAAGCAGCCGCTCTCCACCTTGATTGAGTTGCAGCGGTTAAAGTAGGAGTGAAGATCAGCACAGTCACTCATGCACTCATGGTGCCGACCCTGGAAATTCCTGTCCTCGTAAAAGATTATCTGCAAACGGGAGTAAAGCATCAGTTTTGGCCTTTCAAAAAAGAAAAAATTGCATAGCCACAGTGCTCATATTTAAACTCTTGGCAAAAGACCATTCATTTTCATAACTTTTAATGAGGACAAACCTAAATGTTTTTTTCAAACAAGCAAATACATTTCTGTAAGTCACGAGTGCAGGCGGATGTGCGGCTTACCTTTCCCATTGTCATGGTAGCGTGTGGGGACGATAGGGACTCAATGGACACTCTCTTTGACCGTGTCCTTTTATAAAAAGCAGCTGTGTGATTGCACAGCATAAAGTATTGTCATTCAAATAACGATCTAGAGTTAGCACACAAATCTGGTTATGTATAGCAATGCATTATTGTCTGGCGAGGAATTGTTATAGGCCAGTTTTCACATGTTCATCACAATTGACGGAAAACCCTACTGTACACTGGTCGCCTGAGGCATGGATGGGTTTGGCATCAGCAAAACAACTCGATAGACATTTAGCATATCATTGTCACAAACACAGTCCATTTCAATTGTGTTATGCATTATGCATAAGAACCAGCATGTATAAAAAGCTCTTTTGGCATTGAATTGGCATTGAATTGAGCCATCAAACATATGTTTTATTTCTTAAAGTAGGCCTGTAATCTGCGTCAATATTCCCCTAATGATGTAATGAACTGTTTTTTAGTCCCGTCCGTTTGTTGTTCTTCTTGTGGGGTTAGCAAGAAATATCTAGCCACATGCATATGAGTGTCCAGCAATATTACCATGATGGAAATACATCCGTTTTATACTGATCTTAAATTAACTTTAAGGTTTAATTACATGTTGGTGACTGCTTACATGATGATTTACATTACGGGAGACCTGAACACTTGCATCTTAAATGAATGCCTAGCTTTAGCTCAGTGGACCAACGCCCTCTTCTGTTGCCCAGCCAATCGCAGAGATGCAACTATTTCACTGTTGCGCAATGGGGAATGTAAACAATAGCAATACCCATACATAAGAATGAAGAAACAGGGGACATTAGGATGACAGATACCAATTTATTTATTGTGTGAAAAAAAGCAAACAGGAGACACTTGATCAGGATTGGTTTGTCATTGAAGGTCCTTTTCTTAAAAGGTGATTTTCATTAGAGGTCCATGAGGCGCTTGATGGAGCCGATCCTGGGGCTCTGGCCTCCCCAGTCGCTGAATCTGCGGTACTCGCCGGGCCTCAGGTAGTACTGCCTGCCCCTGTAGTTGTCCTGGTCGTACATGAGCCAGTGGCCCTCCATCACGTTGCAGGATTTGATGTCGGACATGCGGAAGCGTTCCATCATGTTGGGGCAGTCGTCGCTCAGCTCCATCATTTGGCCGGCCATGTCATAGCGGTCATACAACCTAATTCTGAAGCTGCCACGGTGCTGTGAGCAACAAACAAATTCACCTCAGTCAACCGTATTGTTCAGTGTAGTCAGAACACTTGCAGCCTGAGCGATGATCAATAGCAAGCAAGCAAGCAAGTTTATTTATATAGCACAATTCATACATCGAAGCAATTCAATGTGCTTTACAAAGAAAAATAAAATATAAAATATATAAAAATACAATAAAATAAAAACAAATACTCAAATTAAAACATCAAAACAAATGAAAACATCATAACAATAGAAATAATAGAAAGAAAACATAAAGATTAAAAAAAAAGATTGGAAATGGGATAAAAACATAGGAAGCTATAAGGCTAAACAGTGTGGTTAAGTTTAAGTGCTCAGTCGTAGGCACGTGAAAAGAGTAGTGTTTTTAACCTGGATTTAAAAATGGATACGTTTGGGGCACGTCTAAGATCTTCTGGTAGTTTATTCCAGAAGATCTTATTCCAGAAGATCAATACATTATTTATCTAGTTGTACTCGACTTTCTGAAATCTGTCAGATTTTTAATTTTTTTTTTACACAAATAGTCAATTCTAACGGCCCAAGAATAGAACCTTGTGGCACTGCAACACATTTTAATTGAATTATCAATTCATACTACAAGATCGCCATACACAGGCCTACTCATATTCAGGGATCAAACTCCATACCACAGGGATTATCCGGCAGGACCTGACACAGTTATTCATGCCCATGAGGCGCTGATAGTCACAGTAGTCGCCCCTCCTCAGGAAGTGCTGGTGGCCCATGTAGTTGGGACGATCGTAGACCATGAAGCAGCCGCTCTCCACCCTGATGGATTGGCAGCGGTTGAAGTAGGAGTGCAGGTCAGCGCAGTCATTAATGCACTCATGTTGACGGCCGCTGAAATCCCTGTCCTCGTAGAAAATGATCTAAGGATATAGGAGAAATGTTTTTCCGTGATTTACACTGAGATTCTTCTACGGCAGTACAACCGAGAGGAAACGCATTTCAGTGAATTGTGTCTGTGCGTGTGTGTGTGTGTGTGTGCGCATGCAGTAAATGCTGGGGCATCACTGTGAATTTAAACTTGTATGACGTGTAAAACATAAAACATATACCTTGCCCATGGTTGCTGGTAGTTGACCCAATCGCGATGCTGGTTTTAGCGACCCTGTGAGGCTCCTTAAATAGTATGTCAGAAAGATAACAGGTAGGGTGCCGTGCTTTTGTTATTTAGATCATCAGGTGAACGAGTCAGCAGAAAGCTCACAGGTGTCTGGCTCTTTAACCCCTCACCGATACAGCATCACTCTAGTTATTGTTCACTGCAATAAAAATGTGGATAAAAGTTGTATGCCTTCAGGGGAACTCGTAATGATTTTATCTAGCAGTTTTTTACAATAACTTTTTAATTGTATTACTTCTGGAGTAGGCCAATTCTACAATGTTTGTTGGACTTCAGATTATTCTGCAAAATTAGCAAACTGATATTGTAATATCTTTTGTACATCCAGTATGTTTCACTTGGAAATACACAATTGGAAAATAAATGAACCAGATAGAAAATACTCAGCTTATTATTGACCATGAATTGACATGTAACAATCAGATTAATACCATAATTAGAATAATTAAAATTCTCTACTTTAACCTAATTTTGATGGTACTTTAACATTACCTAATTATAATCCCATTAACATACATCCCATGATGACAATGTAAACCTATTAATTCAAACCACTCTAAATTATACTTATTATTTTTTTAGGGCTATAATATTTGCTTCTATATAAATAGAATATATGTCTGTCATACTCTAGAACGGCAGGGGGGCCAGGTAAACAAAAACATGTCTATAGTGTGGTGTAAGGGGGAACCTTCAGCCAGGTATGAAAAGAGCTTCCGGATCTCTGTTCTTGTCCTCGTTGTCCTGTATGGGCTTTGTCTGGGACATGTTTCTGGTTGGGAACTCTGCCAACAAGGCATGTTTCACTTGTGACCCTATTTGACCCAGTGTCAAAAATGCCTTTAGCTGTAAACATAATTTGATCCCGACTGTGGTCTGCTTGTGTCATAGGCCCATCGATACAAAATGAAATTTACACTGTAACAAAAAGTCAGTTCGGTCAATATCATTTTTTTGTCCCTTTATATTGGCCTATTTGTGGTGTAGAATTCATGAAATATCCCTCTTGCTCAATGTATTGGTATTTGGGACCTCCGTTTATGCCCCCCCAAAAAATCAAAATATCAAAAGTTCGCCAATAACGACAAATCAGTGAATCCAAAACAGTGTAAAGGAAATATCAAACACGAGGATCATTTAAACAATAATTTTATTAACTGGTCAGAGTGGAGAAAAAATTGGGCCTAAAAGTCGGTGATTCTACGGAAGGAGCCGGTGGTGGCACAGGTGGCGCCCCATTCACTGAACTTTCTGTACTCTCCAGGCCTCATAAAGTACTGGCGCCCCCTGTAGTTGGGGTGCTCGTAGAGGGTCCAGTAGCCCTCCATGACGTTGGCGGAGTAAATGTCGCGGCTGCGGAAGTGGTCCTGGACAGAGTCACAGTCCTCATTAAACTCCATCATCTGTCCTTGGAACTCTGGCCTCTCATAGATCCTCATGCGGTAGGGTCCGCCGCTGGCCTGCTTGGACAGAGATGTACAGGAGGAGTATCAACAATAAAACAAAGTTCACTCGGGGGGCAACGGGGAATCACATTTTAAGTACATCTAAAATGTTTACGTGAGTCTTACAACTGGGTATGTACAACTAAAAATGCTAAAGTAGCCAAACACTTCATTTGAAGAGGGATATAGCACCTGAGGAGGCCATAGTGTAATAACATAGGCAAGGGTCCCACAAAGGTAGCTTAGAACAGAATTTCCAGAATGTCTCTCTTTACAAAGAAACCAAAATCATATGGATGAGATGTTCGGCTGAATCGGTTCAGTTTTGGTTGGAAGTGGAAGGCTTCAGTCGGTTGCTAGGCAACGTTAAAGGTTTCATG
Source organism: Esox masquinongy (assembly GCA_016801175.1). NCBI lineage: Eukaryota > Metazoa > Chordata > Actinopteri > Esociformes > Esocidae > Esox > Esox masquinongy. The sequence continues at coordinate 22,928 of JACXGI010003391.1, read as the reverse complement.
TTTTATTTACGTTACATATATGATAGATGGTTTTCTGCCCTTCCTTCTAGCACTGATAGCGTAGGATGCTCTTACTACTGTATTCATGAGTTGCATGGTTGCTCCACCTACCTATCTTGAAGTGTATGTCCTTACTGTAATTCACTGGGGATAAAAAGCGTCTTTTAAATGAGTAAAATGTAAATGATTATATATTATAAAAACTCCTGTCACAAAGAGCCATCGAGTAACATTTGATAGTAATTATTAGTTGAAATTACCCACTTATTTTGATTTATTTTACATGTTGGGTACCAGTCAAAAGTTTGGATACTCATACACACTTTTGATTGGCGCTGTAACTCTGAGCTGTGGCCTAATTCCAACCACCTCTTCCAACCACTGCATATAGATTACTCACATGTTGTGCTTATAAGACAACTGACCAAGGAACAGACTGTGCCTGGTTCTGGGTAAAAAGCAACAGAGAATCTCTTTTAAAAATGTTTTTCCATCCAGACCATGACTTAATCTGCGTCTGGGCAAGCCTCCCTAAAACCACCAGTTCAGCAGGGGAGCATTAAACCCTATGATAACATATTACATAACAGATTGAGTCATGAATAAACAAGACACTGAAAACCCATCTGAAAATTGAGCCCCCCCCATTTCTCACCTCCCGATTACTCACATAAGAGAAGGTACGGCATGAGCGGATTGTGTCATTGTAGCCCATCCAGCGCTGGTACTCTGGGTACTCTCCCCGGGTCAGAACATACTGGTAGCCGGTGTAGTTGGGTCTTTCATACAGAACCCAGCAGCCTCCATCTACCTTAATGGAGTTGCACCGGCTAAAATGTGGATGCATGTCAGGGCAGTCCGTGTCACACTCATAGGAACGACCCTGGAAGTTTTTATCCTCGTAGAAAGTGATCTATCCATCCAGGGCGAAAGGTAAGGGGGAAATGTAAACATCAGTCAGGGCAGGTCATCTTCCAACTCAAATACTGAGCTGAGTTTATTTTTTTATTTTTTTTGTGCATTTCTTGGGTGGGGCCAATTTTTATGCTCTTGTTTGTGATACGGTGTGGAAAGATAGCTTTTTCTGAAAGAGCAGCAGGCTGGATTCAAACCAATGTTATGTAAACATTTTTACCGGTGGCAGTGGCTTAGACCAGAAGACCACTTCCTCATGTTTCATCAAACACATTTATTAATATTTCTAGTATGCCAAAATATTTTATTTTGTCTTGACCATCCACAATTTTATACTTTTGCGATACTGACTACCCCATGCCTACCAGTGCATTTTTTTATTTTTAGAAATGATCGTTTTCAATTCAAAACACTATCAAACTTACAAACTGTGATACTTCTCTTGGCAATGACAAAGAGTGGCAAGGATTGTGATGTTAATTAAAGACACAGGTACTCTAAATATAAATACATGACATTGCTTTCTTTAAAAACAAATCATTGTCTTTCTTGCCAAATCAAATCTGAAGTGAATAAAACAACTTTAAACCATGACAAGGACAGCTGTATAGTGCTCTTGGTCATTTAAAATAAGTAAGATAAATGTTGGTCTGCCTTACCTTACTCATGCCTGCACAGTGTTGGAGCTCCCTTCCTCAATGCAATATCCATGACCGAGGGCTACACGCCTGTTTTATAAACCTCAATCAAAGGTGGCCGGATCAGACCTTTTGTTATTTTAATGAGAGGGGATTTGGTGCCATTGCGATGCTGCCAAAGGTCTTGATCCTGTCCATACAGATAAAAACCCTGATTCATCAATGCAAATGTCCTATCCCTGCACATTATTGGCCCCACACCCTTTTGATCCTGTATGTCTACCAAAAGACATTTCATTATCCCGTAATCCACAATAAAGGGGTACATGTTTACAGTTTGGAATGCTTAAAGTCATCACAATGCTACAGCATAGGCTCCGGTTGCAGGCACACATATATTCTAGAAAAAACCTGGGCACGTTGGATGATGATCAGCTCTGGAATAAAAATATGGAAAATAAGGACTTTCAGATTCAATCCAAGCATGTCATTGGTGTTTTAAGATGTAAAGTAGGTATAAAACAGCTTGGTGATGTCAGTGTTTTAGTGGGATAAAGAAGGTTTAAACAGCTTTATCCTAACATCTCATGCATTCTGAGGATAGAATGGACCCCATTAAATATCATATTCAGTGTTCACAAACATTGTATACTGTGAAAATCCTTGACCTTATCGTGGGCTATAGAAGCGTAGGCTTGTCAGGCCTAAGGTATTAGTTGCTCAACAGTGGCTTATGGGGAAACGATATGATGGAATACATTATGGGGGGATAAATAATTCTGCAACTATATATTCACTAAATATTTAGTATTGTTGCTTAACAGGGGATGGTAAGCAAGGAACATTGTCCTATTATTATCCGAACATCGTATTTATAAGGTGGAGGGTTAAGTATTTTCTTTGAATCTTTTATCATTTTAATTACTGCATTTCCAACATAAGCTCCTTAAACAATATAAATGTAAGCAATGCATCCGCATTGAGCTAGATTTCATTGCTGGTACACAGCTGTACATTTCATTCGGTTACAAAACGTTACCTAAAAGGTTTCAGTTCACTCTAGTTTTAGTTATTTAATGAAACACGTTGAAGTTTGGCTTTATAATTACAGCCCAGCGCATCTAAAGTCACGATCAATCAAATCCGTATTTACTTTTATGCTCCGCGACACTTCCTCTAGGTTTGGCAACATCCGGATTCCAGGCGAGATGGTCATGGCGGAGGGTGCAGCTGTTCTGAGGAGGAATCGACCAGGGACCAAAGAGAAGGTACCTTATTTTAGCACATACTTGGGTGTTGAATTTTCTTGTCTTGTTTATAAGTTGGACACATTTGTATCATATCCTTGATTGCACGTTTGTTAGCTGCAAGCTAAAGTTAACGTTTCTAGGATAGCTAACGACTTTAGCTAGATAGTTAGCCGATAAACGTAACTCGGACTACATTAGGCTAGGTCTAACCAACTACAATAAAACACGGACCAGATATAATTACATTTTTAACAATAACAGGTCACCGGGTTTGGCACCCACATAATATGACAACTGTTTTATGTGAATGTGAGCTATCCGACGCATGTTTAAATTTGTTTTTTTTTTTCCCAAGACGTGCTGTATAGTATTTGACTTCATGGTACCGTCATTCCTCTGCCAACCCTACAGTACAGTAGTACATTTAACACTTAACTCAATCGTACGAAGTGGAGTTGAGTTTGATCGCCTGGCTACACTAGTTACCTTGTCATTGCTGTAGCGAGTTAGCTGCCGAGGAAAACATTACACGACCAGCTAGGAAGCCAGGAGCAAGAAATACTTATGTATTATATGCAGTCTGTAACATTATGTATTATATGTTACAGACTCGACAGTTGCCCACATGCAGTTAGCTAGCTAGTTACAATAGCTACTGTACGGTACCTAGCTCTGGTTTGCTAGCTAGTTGCCTTGGGTGTTTTTGTCAAAAGAAGAATATGTGTAGTTTGACCTGCTAAATTCACTTCATATGCCCACAGGATTTCTACAACTGGCCCGATGAATCATTCGAGGAGATGGACAGCACACTGGCTGTTCAGCAGGTAGGAGTCAGCTGTCACTATTTAATGTTTTCTTTGTTATTGACTACCGTTTGTGTGATTTCAATCAACAAACACACAAAAGTACTGTGCTGTTGTTAGACAGTATGCATTGAGAGGTTTTTGCAAATAGCTTGCCAATTCAGCATCTTTTTTTTCTCCTTCTAGCACTGTATTTTATAATAACTACTACAACTGGCCAGACTGTTGTCATGCCTTACTAAGATTAAAGCATATACTGTAAAAAAAATAAAAATAATGATAAAAGAGAGACAAGACTGCTATTTCTCTTGTTGATGCTAATACGTTTGAGGATGACATTTAGAGTTCTCTTGCTGATTTTCTAAAGTGAATGTGGCCGGTTATTCCCAGTACATCCAACAGAACATCCGAACCGACGGCTCCAACATTGACAAGATCCTGGAGCCACCAGAGGGCCAGGATGAAGGGGTCTGGAAGTATGAACACCTCAGGTAGTGGCAGATGACAAAAAAGGCTAAACAAAAAGGTGTAATTTGAATACTGACAGCCTAGCAAAACAGCTCTCTCACGCTTAGAATACTGTTGCTAAATCCTTATTTTGACATTCGGTCCTCTATCGTTCTCTCAATTTTAGGCAGTTTTGTTTGGAGCTGAACGGACTTGCTGTGAAACTACAGGTATGCTCTTATGAACGACCGCATACATCTTCATGGTGTTTTCGATCAACCCCCATTCTTCTTACTGTGTTTGTTAAAATTTCAACACCTCTGTAAAGTCTTAGTAATGTGCTTTCTTTCCACAGGGAGAATGCCACCCAGACACATGCACCCAAATGACAGCAACAGAGCAATGGATCTTCCTCTGTGCTGCGCACAAGACACCAAAAGAGGTATAGTCCAATTTCTTTGCCGGATTGTAAGTAGAAGCGGATGGATCTGTGACCCTAAACCCCTGTCTGATCTTCTGACCCCTGAACATTCATGCATGTCAGAACCTATGACACTGTACTGCTTTTGCTTCTTTGCCTGTTCTCTTTACCATTTCCTGCAGTGTCCAGCCATCGACTACACCCGACACACTCTGGATGGAGCCGCCTGTCTCCTTAACAGTAACAAGTACTTTCCCAGCAGGTAACCACTGTTTATGGTATTTAAAGTGTGACTTAGTGAAATTGCGTTGCCACAAGGATATTTTTGAGTGAGATGCTAAACTTGGCTCTCACAGTCACACACTGTGTTTGCTCAAGTGCACAGGTTTATTTCAGTGTTACAGCATGGTAGCAACTGGACCAACACAGCTGAGTAGTCAATTATAGTGCTTAAATGCTCTTTATGGTTGTGGATTTTGACCTGCTGTGCTGTTTACTTTTTGCATCTTTGACATTTTGCTGAGTCTACAGTTAACTTCTTTACTTAAGCATTTATTATTCCATTTATTCATTCATTATTAACTTATTCACTTCATTCATTATTGTTAACTTATTCAAAGCAGCTACCCTTTGCCTTGATAACAGCTTTGCACACTTTTAGCATTCTCTCAACCAGCTTCATGAGGTAGTCACCTGGAATGCTTGACCAACAGTCTTGAAGGACTTCCCACATATGCTGAGCAATTGTTAGCTGCCTTTCCTTCACTCTGCGGGCCAACTTATCCCAAACCATCTCAACTGGGTGGTGGCCGGGTCATTGCGGAGGCCTGTTCATCGGAAGCACCATCACTCTCCTTGGTCAAATAGCTCTTACACAGCCTGGAGGTGTTTTGGGTCATTGTCCTGTTGAAAAGCAAATGTAAGTCCCAAAAAGCGCTAACCAGATTGGTAGGCAGAATGCTCTGGTAGCCATGCCGGTTGAGTGTGCCTTGAATTCTAAATAAATCACTGACAGCGGCACCAGCAAAGCACCCTCAAACCTCCTCTATGCTTCATGGTGGGAACCATACATGGGGAGATCATCTGTTCACCCACTATGCGTCTCACCAAGACACAGCGGCTGGAACCAAAAATCTCAGATTTTGACTTGTCAGAACAAACAGATTATTACTGGTCTAATGTCCATTATTCATGTTTCTTGGCCCAAGTATTTTCTTCTTAAAGGTGTCCTTCAGTAGTGGTTTCTTGGCTTCAATTCAAACATAAAAGTAATCTGAGCTGCAATTAATTGCATATTTCTGAGGCTGGTTACTCTAATGAACTTATCGTCTGCAGCACAGGTATCTCTGGATCTTCCTTTTCTGTGGCTGTCCTCATGAGAGCCAGTTTCATCATAGCACTTGATGGTTTTTGCAACTGCACTTGAAGAAATTTTCAAAGTTCTTGAAATGTTCCAGATGGACTGACCTTCATGTCTTAATGTATTTATGGACTGTTGTTTCACTTTGCTTATTTGCACTGTTCTTGTCATAATATAGACCACGGACATAATGATGGTCGTCTGTATACTGCCCTACCTTTTCACAACAGAACTGATTGGATCACAAGCATTAATAAGGAAAGAAAATTGCACAAACTATTTTTTAGCAAGGCACACGTGCTAATTGAAATCCTACTTTGAAGAATCTACAATATGAAATTTATTTTGATCTGTTTAACACTTGTTTTTGGTTCCTAGATTATTCCTATTTATGTTTTATAGTCTTCACTATTATTCTACAATGTGGAGAATAGAAAAACTAAAGAAATACCCTTGAATATGATAGGTGTGTCCAAACTTTTGACTGGTACTGTATATTCAAGGAATGATATACTGAGAGAGGAATGATATACTCATCAATCCCACCTTTTCTCACACTGAATTCTGAAATATTTTTATCATTTTCTGCACATAATCCAAACATACTACATTTATTTAATTTGTTTTTCTTCGGCAGGGTGAGCATTAAAGAATCCTCTGTAGCTAAACTTGGTTCAGTTTGTCGGCGCATCTACAGGATATTTTCCCATGCGTACTTCCACCACCGTCAGATTTTTGACACGTACGAGGTAAGGCGTGAGGAGGGTTTGTATTATTGATACAAATTGTCAGTTCAACTGTACTTACTGTATTGAGAAACCTGTCAAATTTGCCCTTGCACTGTGTAAATTGTGGCTAGCCAATTATATGCCAGCAAGTTGAGAGTTTGTATGGTGATGAAGATGAACGAATCTATTATAAGTAGTGCAAATACTGAGCTATTTTGCATAGTGATAGTATTGTATACTAACATAATAGCTCAGAGAAGGATTTTTTTAACATGTAATTCTTTCTCAACATTAGAGAAGTACTGGTAAATATTAAACACAATTCAACCCAAATGGCAAATCTCCATTTTCCAGGGTGCCTCTACCATGAGACTGGGACTGCATACCAAATTAACCCCCTCATCCCTACGTTTGCACTATTGTTCTGAAGCAGAGGGAATGAACAATAGGGGTCTACGGGATTATTAGGCCCTTTGCTAAGCACATGCAGACTTCAGACTTTGAGCGCTATCACAAAACAAGTTTTTAAAAACTATAAATCCGAGCTCTTTATTAAGAACAACAGTTTTTCTTGTAGTTATAAAGTAGCCAACCGATTTTCTTTAAATCTAGTTCATAAAAGTGTTCCAGATAGCTAGGCTTAAACACAAAACCATTAAGGCAGCAATTGTCTTCAGTATTCATTCCAAAACAATAGCCCAGATTTTAAATAACATTTACTTGGCATTGGGAAGATCAGGTTGCATGGGGAATTCCTCAAATTATTTTTCTACAAGCCCACTACAATCTCTTGACCATATGTGATTACCAATACACTGCACTAAACAAGCACTTTTAATATTTGCATTGTCATTTAAATATGGAGGTAACACTGCACAAACCTATTTTCTGTCAATGTATTGGATCATTTAAGCAGAATTGAGCATGTAGACGCAAGAAAAATAGACACCACTGATAGGGTTGACTCTCACGGCCCGTTTTTTCTTTCAATATTTATATTAATCAATATTTAATTCAAAAACTTGGTCGGAAACTGAAATTAAAGTGGTTTTAAGCACAGACAGTCTAGAAGAAATCCACAGCCTATCCCTCCACTGGTAATTATTGTGTGCAATTTGTTTAAGCCCCCCAACAGAGAACAGATCTGCTCCTATTTTGATCTATTTTTGTCATGGACTAGAAATTATTTTTCATTCTTGTTACCTGTTGAGAGATGTTTCAGCTGTTAAAAGTTTACATTGGTCTGACTCTTAACATTTGATAATTCAAGTTTGTTTTGTCATATTCCAGACTTCCCTTTTGTTTTGGATAACAGACAAGATCAAAAAGCCTAATCTTCTTTCTCACAGTTATCATGTTAGCAGACTTGCTAGAAATGTCAATGCATCTTAATGGCACCTGGGTATCCACTCTAGAAATACAAAGTATTCTCTGGTCATGTGGAAAGCATGTATTGAAACATTTGGTTTCAATAATATAATTATTGAGCATGCTTAGTTTATTTTGCATGCTCTGTCATTAGGACCAATTGAATGGTTGAATATGAGCAAAACCGGTTATGCAAGTCAATTTGTCAGGGTTAAATTATTGGTAAGTAGCAAAGAAGAACCAGGTGTTATTGATTAATATACGTTGCCATGCTGTTGGGTGGTGTCATTTGAATCAACACCACTCCTTTAAATGAAACATGCTGAAATATAAATTGTCAGGTAAATTGTCAGTGTCATGTCACGTAAAAAAAACAATTTAAGAGGCCATTTGTAAAATGTCCAACAGACAAAAGCTTAACAATGAGAACAATATTTCAAAGGATATTGGGAAATCTTATTTGAAACGTCTTGACTTAAGTTTATTGTCAGCGTAGTCATACTCAGTAGATCCTGCCCCGATTTTCTCTCATATTTTAGTTAAGGTGTTGTGTCCCCTTTTTGCCGGACCGCGTAAGCGGAGCTGGTCAAGAAATGCGAATGTCTCTTATAACGACCTACCCCCCACCCCTTGTTAAATAGCGTAGTGGTAATGCTGCGTTCCATTTACCTCAGAAGTCGATGCTCAGAACTGGGAATGATGTCACACCCGAGTTAACCCAAGTTGATCGTATTCCAGTGTCCAAAGTTGGAAAACAAGATGGACGCCCCCATTGAAGCCTTTGTTGTGCTTGCCTTTTCGGAATATATACAATGTTTTTCATTGTGTAGAAAAATGTTTTGACCACTTTTCAATCAGCCATTCTGTAACCGGTAACCTAACCTGTAACCTGGACGGGGCAAGTGCTCTTCAGAATATTGTAAAGTAACTATAAATGTCATTTTCCTGTATAATTTAACACTAGTCTGCTAAATGGCATTAGGGTGCTGCCATCTTGGATTACGAAATCGGGGCTAGTGGTCGTTGCTCCGACTTTCCGAGTTGGGATTCCGACTTGAGCGGGCGTTCCAGTTGAAACTTCCGACTTGGAACTCGGAAATTCCAACCTCCGAGTACAAATGGAACCCGCCATTAGAGACACAGACTGCCATGCAGGGGTCTGGTGTTCGAGCCTCGCTATAGTCAAAACAAGTTATGCATTAAGATTTGTTCACGATAGACAAAAACTTTGCTGGTTACAACCTTCAGCAGCTACGTTATAGTAAGCCTAAAATAATACTGTTTACGGTTATTATGCAATTATTTCTGGTGGATTTTAGAAGTCTGCATCCGTGCATGTTTTTTGGGGTAATATACAGTAGATGCAGTAAAAGAGTAGGGGTTTCCACGATTCTCTCGTCTTTTCACTTGACGAAAAAGTTATCGTCACCTATATTGATAGTTATTGTATCATTGTCATTCATGAATGAAAGAAAAACGAACATTGTGCCATGAAATAGCTTTGGCAGTGTAAAGTTCATCTTCAGTCTCACTAGCAATTGCTTAATTCTTATGACTATTCCAAGTAGTAAGCTACATTGCCAAGCTAGCAAACTGTTATCTATGTAGTTGCTAAGGCTATCTAGAGTCAAAGAAATTGTTTCTGCTGTTACAGTTGTAGACACTAGAAGGCTGATATTTCAAAAAACTACTTTTAAAGTATAAATTGTACAATATACAAATATAAATTGGCTTTCTGAATACTTATGTTCATATTTTATTTTCAATAAATGGGTAAACATTTAAAAAAGAAAGTTTTGGCTTTGTCCTGGATAATAGAATAAAGTGAAGGGGTCTGAATACTTTCCTAAGCCACTGTATTGTAATTTGCCTTAATTTATGACATTGATTTAAATTGTACATTATAATGTTCCTTTGGGTCCAAAAATATATTTCTACTTCTGTGGGGATTCAAACAAAACATCTTTCTATGAGCAATTGTTAGTATGACTGATTATAATTTAGTTGTTTTTTTTCATTTACCAGATGCCTTTATCCAGGTATGCAACTAGTGTAATTTACTGTTAGGGTTTTGTAGATTTTAGGTTGTTTTTACAAACTAAAATAATATGAATGTTCTTGTCCTCTCCAGAACGAAACGTTCCTGTGCCATCGGTTTACACGCTTCGTGATGAAATACAGCCTGATGTCCAAGGACAACCTGATTGTGCCCATCATGGAGGATGAGACTAACCCTAACGAAGCAGAGGGCGAGAATGAAGCCTAAGGACCACTGGAATCACAATATCTGAAACCCCCTGCCATACGTGCATACACGCGCGCACACACACTGAAAATTCATACAAACCTAAACCACATAATTCTCATTAGCACACTAAAATTCTCTTGGCAAGTTCAAAAGTAGAACATATTTCGCCAAGCACGACAGTTTTGGGGTGTATGGCAAATTCAATCTACAGTATAAACGGAGCTTTATTAACTGGGTGGCTGTTTGGCTGAAAGTCGTGATGGGGTATGACAAAAAATATATACTTTTTACTGTTCTAATTGCGTTGGTAACCAGTTTATAGAAATAAAGCGCCTCATGGGTTTGTGGTATGTCGCCGATATACCCACACTAAGGGCTTTACCCAGGCACTCCGAGTTGCGTCATACATGGAACTGCCCTTAGCCATTGTGTATTAGCCATAAACCACACCCTGTGTGCCATATTGATTAACGTTACACTTTGCTAGTTGCCTTATGCTTTCTGTTTGGTCTGTATTTGTGGTCTCGGTGTCAGGAACTCTAGTCTAGCAGTGCCACGACTTACTGTATGCAGGTGTATGGCAGAAATTCTACTTTAGTCGGAAACACTGATAGTCTTGACAATTAATCCTTTTTTTTTAAAAATAAATCTTATATTTAGGCAGATAAGTGACAAATCTGTCATTCTGGCCTTGAGCAACAGAGTTAACCATAGTTGGAAGTGCTGTTTGATAGGCCAGTGGTTATGAATCTGAAGCATCAGGTCATTTCCCACCCCCATGGGGAGAGAGAGCCCAGTGAACAGGCAGTGGAAGGCTATGGAGTGAGTTGGAACCTCGTGGGCATTCTGTCAATTTTGTTATCAATGATATGTGATCTCAATCGTTTTAACAAAACTAAAATGTATACAGAATGAACTAGAATGCAGAAAAATAATTGTGAAATGGGACCGTATGCACCAATGGAATTTTAGTATTTTAATATGTAGATGTGTATCTCTGCATGTATTTTCAAGTTAGTTTATTCAAGGAGCTTTTACTAACTAGGCTTGACTTGACGTCTACAGAAGCAGATGAAGGGAAACTTTAAACTGGAGCCTAAAACAGCAACATTGCCAATGAATAGTCTATTTACTGGCTGACTAGCCAACTACTGGGCCAGAGTCCCTGCATCATGAACACAAAGACCAGCTAATAACTTATTGTTTCTGTAGGATGGGAGTATGGGTGTTGTATGTTCATGCCATTTAGGACAACCTGTTTCACTATTTATTTTAAAGAATTTAATTTGATGTTTTCACTATGTAAATAATTACGGCTACTCAAACCTGCCTTAGGTTTTCAAAGCATGTCCCATTTACTTTCTATATTCTTGTCAAATTAACTATTACTTCGACAACACAAAGTATGTATTTTACTCTATTGGCATTTTGTCCCTGGTGGATGTCTATTCGCAATTTCCTATTAAAAGATCAGATATATTTAGTCAAGTTTCATGTATTCCTTTCATTTTTTAAATTGTATTTATATATATTTATTTTTTTGATCAGTAGGGGTTAAGGAGTTGTTTCTCAAGGATCAGTGACACTTATGACATCTCTCACATTAAAGGGTTCCAACTTTATTGTCATGAATAAGACACCCCACTTCTGAACAGAAAGTTTGTAAAATATTCTCCAATATTCACATAAGAACAAGGTACACTAATGTGCAGAACATAGCGTGTTCAGAACTAATTACAAAACATTGATAACATGCATGCACTATTATTAAACCCATATCTTAAAACTGATAATGAAATACAGGAACATGTCTCAATTCCAAAATAATATTTAAACATTTTTGAGACTACTTTGCCCTGGTGCTCAACTTAGTTTATAAGTTCCTTAAAATTTAGCAATGGGATTATAAGAGGTTTAGAAGGCAAAAACATGAGTGAAATGTGTTTAAAACAAATATGAACTTCTTGAACATTTAACACTGTAATAAATAGTAAAACGTACATGTTGAAACAGATACATCGAATTCACAATGGTATGTAAATTTGTAAAAAGCTACAGGCATGCTTGTAATGCAACGAAATACCTTTGTTTTTCAGAAATTAAATTGAGTAATTTGGTTTTATTTGTAACTAACCTAATCAAATGAACCTTAGTTTCTTATATATAAAATTAAAGAACTAGATAAGGATTTTGGCTATGAGGTCCTTTATCTACTTCCCCAGAGTACGATTTATTTGTGGACACTATTTTGATGTAACTGAGGTAGGCCAAAGTAAGTTGCTGTCTAGCGTGTGCACAAATTGGTAACATTATGCTAGCACAGAAAAGCATGGGCTTGCACAACTACCTCTAACATCACACATTGTGTAGAAATTGGTTCACTAGAACATTGGGCAAGTAGATAAATTGCCTTATCGTCAAAATCATGAACTATTACTTTAATAGAACATGCAATCACCAATTTATGAAATTCTTAATTTATTTCTTGACATACTAGTAATAAAGAAATCCATCTAGCTCTTTCTTCCTAGACATTTTACAGGGGACAACATAAATGAAAGTGAATAGCAGATTACAAAATCATATACCTCGTACTATGTGTTCTAGCTAATAAAATAACATATATTAAAAAAACATGAAAATCAAATTTGATGTTATGGTAGGTTTAAAATGACATCTGACATTGACCAGTTGTATGGCATACAACAGAATGACATTTTGTTTTTAAACAGAATACCAACATTCTCATTCTAGTTGTCAAGCAAATTATACCTCACCATTTCTGTATGCTACACATAAATTGTGACAGGTTAAAAGGTTAGCATCTGTGCATCAGAATGCATGGACAGAAAAAATAGACTCCAAACCTGTAGGTTTAAAAGTTTGGAAAGAAATGCAAAAAAGTACATCATTTTTTGCATCTTATAATCTTGAAATGTCCCAGCCTTCCTACAATGCTGATATAAGACCATGTGATGATGTTTGACTGGTGTTCATGAGGCTATATTTTTAGTCACAGTTCAGTGGACAGTGTTGCTGTGAAGTTAGTCAAGTTACCCTTCATTTTGACGGCACATTATTTTAGAGACTCACAATCATAGTAAGATCTATTTGAAACAGCTCTTGAAAACATTTTATTTTTACATGAGATAAACTAGAATAGCCAAAGGCATCAATCTCCCATATCTTTTTTTATTCAGTTAGAGAATAATATACTGATTTACCTTTTAGGAATTTCAACATGTAGTCACATTATAAAGGAAAAGAAATGCTTATTAGCAGATAGTAATTATGTCAGGAATCTCTTTTAAGATGGTTTGCTTTGCCTTAACAACCAATTAAAAAATAATTCCTTAAGGCTTGAATAAACTTTATAGGAACATTTTGTTTCTTCCATTCTTCTTGAATGTTTAAATAAGAAATGTTGGACATACATTCCAAAGAACATTGTTCTTACAAAAATACTTTGTGTAAGAGCTAGCTCTCCCAGGGTTTTGGAAAAAGCACCAGATCTTGAAGTACCTTCACAGCTAGGCCTACAATTCAAATATTGATAAAATTACATTACTACTACTATACTAATACTACTACTATTCCACTACACAAATTAAAATAAACATAAAACATGAATTGACTGGACTGAATAATATAATGCTGATGATGGATTGTGGACATGTGGCGGAGACAGGTTGGAGATTGCGAAGCGGGTCTTTCTGCCAGAGGAGCTGGCAGTTAGCCTTAGATAAGTATACAGGAGTTGTCTTTAATTGAGGGGTTCGGTCACAGGTTGTGGAGAGGGGTCAGTGGCAATCTCGGGTCGGTACTCCTTGCGCATTTGGCCATAGTGCGGGAAGCGGCCATACCTGGGTTTTAGGCTGACCGGCGAGAACGGGTAACCTTGCCGCACACCGTGGAACTTTTGTTCCTAGATGGGCAACGGGAACAGACAAAACACGTGAGATCTCCAACACAGTCATTAATCGCAGCAGACCAATTAAGATCTGTCATGCATTATCATATTACAAAATTTATACTGGAATTTTAAGTAATCAGGGCTCCTGACATTTTCCGCTGGTGCCAGTCTTTCAGTTGGTGGCACCAGCACATGATTTGGTTGCAGCCCCAAAAATATTCTATAATTTAGAGTAAAACATTGGGAATATTAGTTTTATTAGCAATTGTAGAGAACATTCCATTATTCTTGGGTTGATTTAGCTATTATAATCGTACATTGTAGCAAATGCCTTCTGCGTTGCCATGCCAGATTTCAATGTGGCCAATAAAGTCTAGTAATAGAAAGTTCTACTCTTTTAAGGACTCTGATCTTTGAGTTGTTCAGTGAAAAAAAATAAGTCAGCACCGCCCAGCGTACCCAAGTACATACTGACAGCGAACAATAAACTAAAAACTTGAGTTATGATTCTAAAGCCTCTGTTAAGAATAGGACACTATTGCTGACATGTTTTAAACTTGTAAACAAAACCAAAAAGGAAAAAACCTAATGAAATCGGATCTGTCAAGCCACATTCCAAACCACATTCATCTGTGGTAATAAATCAGATGATCCCTTATCCGGCTGTGTATGAATGGTCATATAAGATTTAGCCTGAAGTGTAGATGACAGAAGAATGACGCTGTCATTCACACACAGTCAACAACTAATCTAATGAAGTGAATATTGTTTAGATTTATATTTTAGATTCTTCAAAGTGGCCACCCTTTGCCTTGATGAAAGCTTTGCACACTCTTGGCATTCCCTAAAGCAGCTTCATGAAGTAGTCACCTGGAATGTTTGATCAACAGTCTTGTAGGAGTTCCCACATATGTTGAGCAATTGTTGGCTACCTTTCCTTCACTCTCTGGTCCAACTCATCCAAAACCATCTCAATTGGGTTCAGGTCAGGTCACTGTGGTGGCCTGTTTATCGGAAGCACCATCACTCTCCTTCTTGTTCAAGTAGCCCTTATAGAGCCTGGAGGTGTGTTTTGGGTCATTGTCCCGTTGAAAAGCAAATGATAGTCCCACTAAGCGCAAAACAGATGGGATGCTGCAGAATGCTCTGGTAACCATGCTGGTTGAATGTTTGTGATTTATTTACAATTAAAGACAGTGTCACCAGCAAAGCACCCCAACACCATCACACCTCCTCCATGCTTCATGATGGGAACCACACAGGCGGAGATCATCCTTTAACTCCCCTCTGTGTTACAAAGACAAGGGTTAGAACCAAAAATTGTGAATTTGGACTAATCAGACCAAAGGAGCGATTTCCAATGTTCTAATGCCCATTTCCCTTGTTTCTTGGCCCAAGCAAGTCCGTTCTTTCTATTGGTGTCCTTCAGTAGTGGTTTCTTTGCAGCAATTTGTCTATAAAGGCCTGATTCATGCAGGCTCCTCTGAACAGTTGATGTTGAGATGTGTCCATCACTTGAACTCTGTGAAGCATTTATTTGGGCTGCAATCTGGTTATGTGCCGATTTGAGGTTGGTGACACTAACTTATCCTCTGCAGCACAGGTATCTCTGGGTCTTCCTTTCCTGTGGCAGTCCTCATGAGAGCCAGTTTCAGCACCTGATGGTTTTTGTGACTGCACTTGAAAAAACCTTCACAATTCTTGAAATTTTCCGGATTGACAGATCTTCATCTATTAAAATCCATACTCACATTTTCACCTCAACAAAGAATTACATACACATAGAAATAATAAACTAAATGTACGCAAATTATACTGGTGGTCACTGGAGAGATATACAAACTTTCCCTCATGCCTTGCTCTGAAATTACCATTGTTTGGACAGTTTTCCATAAACCTCTAACGCATCAATGTTAGCTCAGTCCTCACTGTTTTAAAGGTGCCTTATGCAGCATTTTCCATTTAAAACATCCGATAATAACTCTTACATACCATCAGTTAACGTTAAATGCTTCAGAAACAAAAAAAAATATCCAGAAGCTATGTGAGCATCAGACAAAGCAAGGAGTAAAACTAGGGTGAATCTGGATTTGGCATTTATTAGACGGCGAGGGCTTAAGTTTGAATGAACAGTGATGCAGAGTTGGCTACTTTTATACTTGACAAGTAAGGTTACATTTGATACCTAATTCAGCTAGTTGGCTAGACAGTCAAGGAAAGCCATGTGCAAGTTACAAGACTGATGATGACCGAAAAACAATTATTCAATGTTCTTGTTTATATTATTTGTATGAGCGCAGATATGTTTTAGGAAGGTTTCTTGAAAGTCTTTGGTCGAGATGATAAGCTAACATTAACAAGCTAAGTTGTATCCGAGCAGACACTCCTTGATTTCATTTGCTGTGGGAAAATAATGTTAAAACCTGGTCTTCTCTGCAAAAAATAAAGAAAAACTAACATGCATTCTGGGTTTCAGCTAGCGCTAACTAGCACAATTATGGTTTCATGTTCGCTAGCTAGCCATCAACGAGTCTCTGAAATATGGCAATACAGTTAACACAATAGGTAACCTTGATGACGTTTTGATTGGTTTAGCTGTTTACTTTGTTTATTCCATGTTCCGTAGTTATGGAAAAGACCAATCAACTTTGACCCCATCAAAAATAAAGTCTGTGTTCCTTGCTCCAGCATCGACGGTTGGAGGTGACACTGCTTCAAACCGGTCAGTATGCTTGTAGTTAGTAATGATAGTGTTAGATCCTAATGGAGTTATAGAACCAATATTCAACTCACTGCTAATAGGTGGCATATAAACTTGCATAGTACACCTTTAACACACACAAATCTGATTCAGTCACTTGCTGTTTGAGCAGTCAGAATTCTAAATTGCATTAAAAACACATTTGAGCATTAAGGCATGCAGTGTAAACAAAGCTTAATTACACAGCACTAATGTGGCCATTACAGCTTTCTCCTACTTTATGATCTGTGTCTCAAATTAGTTCTGGGAGAGTTGTCTGTCAATATGTAGGGGACAAGGCAACTTGATCCGAAGTATATATTTTATTTTGTATGCTATGACGCCAATATACCAAGCTCACAGTGTCATTTAACATATGTTGGATTGAAAGGGAGCGATTTTAACCTGGTAATGGCATCTCGTCTTTGGCAATATTACAGTCACAGTTCTGTTCAATATTGCAATGATCTCAGCTTCTTTGCTTGCTCAGATTGCTCTTTCATTTTGCCTCTTTTGCCACTTCATTTAGGAAATGTCATTGCGCAGAACAACTGCTGCCTAGACAGGATCTCACGCACCAACAGGATGTTTCTATCACAGATTCTCTCACACTACCACTTGTGAAAAAGACACAAGTAGAGAGTTTGATATCATACATAATAACATAATTAAACTTGGAACAAAATGCACTAATGAAGGTTGCACTAATGCAACCAATTAAAAATGTAACTTAAAAAGCCAAGAAAAAGGGTCACAAAATGAGACCGTTTGGTCGCAGTCTGGATCCCTGCTCATACCTTTCCTAGTTCTTGCTGTATTATAATGGGGGTCATTCCAGCTGGACTTTGTGGATAGTATGATGTTGTGTGATTGTAGGTTGGTTGCACCATGTGGTCAATGAACTGCGGCTGTCGAAAAACACAAAACCTGAATATCAGGATGTTTGATTCATGCACTGTCACCCGATGATAAATAAAAGAATGCATGTCTTCAGATGATGCACACTCTAGCAACACACTTTCAAATAGAAACAAATGAGCCAACCCCAAGGCGTCTCTTATTCTTCAGTTGTGCTTAATGAATATTATTCTGGTTAGGGTTTATTTCTCAGAGCGTCTATGGTTCCTGCTGCACAACCTTTCAGTTACCTCAGGAATGTTGGCCTCAACGAAGGGCATGGCAGGTTGTACACAGCCTGTGTCGGTGGGCTCCAGGGGCTGGTATAAGACCTCTGAAGGCTGCATGTACATCACTGGGTTGGAGGGGACTGGAGGCTGACACACACACACGCACAATGAATGTGCTTTTCGACTGCACTTTGACTCCTTGTCAGTCACGCACTCCCAAATGCGGAGAAACTGCTTACTCCTTTCTTACCTGAGGAACGGTCCATTGCAGGTGACTTGGGTGACAATGGGTGGGGGCCTGAAGGACACAGAGCATAGGATATGGTTTCATCCAGTAGTATACCACATCAGTACTGTTAAAACAACATACTTATAAACAGCTTACTTGGCTGAGGAACCAGGGTAATTAATTTGGTATTATGCTGTACAGAAGAGTTTTTTTTATTGTGGTTACCAGAATAAGTAGAATAACATTTATTCCGTAAATACATTTACACATGCTCAGAATATTACTTGGTGGACTGGTGCTGCTAGTGGTAGATTATATTTTAAAACACTATACACCAAAAAATAAATTAAGATTACATGACTTTAACTGTATATAAATAGGTTGTCAGCATGCAGTTTTGGCCAAAAATATTGGCACCTTTGCTTTTTATTCAAAGAACGCACAATTTTTTCCATAAAAATATTAATTTTAACAGGGATGATAACTTTTGAGGACAAGGAAAACACACAAATAATAGGTGTAAAGCAGGGGGTGGGCATGGTAATGATAGAGAATGTGCTTATTTCCAGGGTATTATTACCAACATTTTGCTAAAAATACAACACCTCACCAAGTATGTTTAAACCTAATGCCATTAGAGTTCTGTCTGCCTCGGCCAACGGACACCTATCCCCTACTTCAATGTTTTGTGCGTGTGCTACACAAAAACCTGTCCATGATACTCCATGATAGGCTACTGCAGGCATATTCAACTTCTCATATCCAAAGGTCTGCCCGTGATTCAGCAGGCTGTGTAAGGGCTACTTGGCCGAGAGTGATGACCTGCGGCCTATACTATGAAGCAGGATTTGGGGTTAGCGAGCTAACTTCAGGTTAAACCCTGGGTTGTCGGTGTCACAACGGTGGTTCACTTGTTACCGGGTTACATCGGCATATATTAGAGACAACAGATTAACACGTATAAAAGCACTGCCTACTGACTAATCAATTGTTCATTGAAAATGGAGTCACAGCTCTTAGAAGGTCCCGTGGAGCTCAGTGCGCTAATAGTGAGAGGGTCTCTAACAAAAGCAAGAATATTTAGAGACCGACAAAACCTGTTGGCTTCCTCTGATAAGTATCTTTATGAAATATATATTCTCGGCAGAGGGAATTATGTTTCTTTATGTATCTTTGTCAGCTTCTTGAGCCGTATGTTGCCAGTGTGACACGTCGATGTCATGCACTTACAATTCCACAGACTGTATGCATAGCGCTGCGTTTTTTTTTACTACAGGTAGTTTTATGTGTACTGTGGGTGATGCGGAGAACATAATAACGTTCTGCCGCGCAATTCGCAAGGTGGTTCTTGCACTAACAGAGGTACTTGATACATTTGTTGTGTTCCCAGGCCATTTGCCCACGCAGTCTATTAAAGAAGACGGCTTCATCTACTACTACTACTTCATCTAAAAATAATGTAGACCCTATGACGTTTAATGTTGTAAATTAAATGCAGCATACTCCTATATCATCCTAAAACAGAGACTGACTCAAGCACTAAAGCCTTGTACTTGTTGACCTCAAAGATTTGCAAGCCTACTTACCGGTTTGAATTATGTTTTTATATCTATTTTTATTTGCTCCCAAAACTGCCTAACACTGCCAGGGTTGCAACTGAAAGAATACAGCAAACATTGTCATACATGCCTTAACTAATCTAAGAAACACATTTTTGCCAGTTTTCCTACCTGCTTTTTGCAGCAGCAACTGTATTGCATTTAGCCTGGATTATATTTTTATATTCTTCATATTTCTCTAAAATTATCATTTGCTCCCCTTGAGTGAAATATGCGTTTCTAGTAGACTTGTCCATGTTTGCGATTGGTCATATGGTGCAAACACCGCCCCTTTCATGTGGTTGCGCTCATGACTAGGTTGGGAAAACCTAGGTTAATTTAAAAAATTGATAACCACCGTCGTGTCACCAACAGTGTCCTGGGCATATTGAACTTGCTTCGTAATATAGGCCTCTGGCCTCCACAATCACCCGACCTCAACCCAAATGAGATTGTTTGGGATGAGTTGGACCACACAGTGAAGGAAAAGCAGCTAACAAGTGCTTAGCATCGGGGAACTTGTTCAGAACTGTTGGAAAAGAATTCCACGTGACAACCTCATGAAGCTGGTTCAGACAAAGCCAAAAGTGTGAAAAGCTGTCATGAAAGCAGTGGCTACTCTGAAGAATCAAAAATATACATGCATTTTGATTTGTTTAACACTTTTTTGATTACTACATTATTCCCTATGGGTTATTTCATATTTAGGTATCCACTGTTATTCTACAATGTGGAAAATAATAAAACATAAAAATCCTTGAATGAGTAGGTGTGTCCAAACTTTTGATTAGTCCTGTATATTCAAGGAATAATGTACTGAAATAGGTATTTTTTTATTAATTCTATTTTTATGCAGTGAATCTGTTCGGAAAAATCAGGGTAAATAGCTTTTTAAAAAAATGTCCACTAATGAATGGGGTTAGCCTGGTTCCAGATCTGTTTGTGCTGTCTTGCCAGCTCCTATAGTCACAGACATCATTGTCTGAATGAATAAACGGCTTTGGAATCAGGGAGGTGAGCCCGGTTGGCTGTGATGAGAAGATCCTGCTACCTGGTAGTGGAGGTACGCTGGCTGCTGGTAGATGGGTGAAGGCTGGTGGGTCAGCATGACTGGACAGCCGGGCATGGACCGGGACTACAAAGACACAGGTAGGATTCTATCTTTACTCAAAAAATTAATCTCTTCTCAAGTTTCAAATGCTATTAATTCTATTAAATGACAGAAACACTGTAGTGAATCACATCAGTTTTGTGAATCAAACAACATGTCAATAAAGAGTAGATTTGCTTCTGTCGGCTTGCAGTGCATAGGTCAAGGGACAAGGTTGTGTGGTGTGTCAGGGCAGGACGGAACTAACAGGCCAGTGGTGGGGGGCGGAAGTGCTCATCTCTGGGTTCTGGAAGTAGGCCACTCCGTTGTGGTAAGTGTAGGGGTACCCGGTGGGGGTTGTGAGGTACATGGTGCCACAGGGAGTGGGGATCATAGCAGGAGCCGGGCTGGACACGCCAAAGCTATTAGCTGAGATAGGTTATATAGTAGTATGAAATATAGTAGTATGAAAATATAGTAGTATGAAAATGGTTAGATCGGAGCACAAAACTATGGGCGTCCCGCCATCACGGGGATGAAAAAAAAATATCTGTGATGATTCAAAACAGACTTTGGGGCGGTTGTGGGACGATAGGCCAGGAAAATATTAAAATTCAGTGGGACAGTGAGGAAAAAAAGTTGGTCACGAGCCCGGAGTTAGATAAGATGGTATAAAATAGGTCTGACTTGGTAATAGAGGACAAAAGTCAACCACCGGTTTGTGTAACAACAAAATGTTACTGTCACCCAGCACTACATTCAATTCCACATCATTCAGCAATTTAAAACCAATAAATGCGAGAGTACTTCACTTTTGCCCCACAATCTTGCCAACACAATATATGGTTTGATAAACTGGTACAATTATTCATTGTTCATTTTACATGTGTAATATAAATGTCACTTACTGGGCCCTCCTACTTGTTGCTTGCGGACGGCCTGGCCGATGTTGAGCCTCTTCTCCCGGAAGCACAGTCTGTCTGCCTGCAGGCACAGCAGGGGATGCAGGTGGGGGAGGAGCCACGCAGTGGATGCAGGTGGGGGAGGATCCATGCGGTGCAGATTGACAAAGAAAACTTTACACTTATGGTCTAAGCTACATACAGTGTGAATCTGTTTCCCTTCCATTTCTGTACAGTACGTCGGCTCTACAGGCTGTATGAATATCTTTAGTTCCTTACGTCATGAAGGATTTTCTGGGCATCCTCCTGGGTCTCAAAGGTAACAAAGCCATATCTGTGCGACAGACATAAACATAAGACCATGACACTGTGTCCTGGGGTAACATCTGCAGGGGGTCAACCAGGTGATTTAGAAGGAACAGCTACATTAACTCACCCCTTTGACACCCCAGTACGATCAATGACAATCTTCACCTCCTTCACTGCTCCATGCTGGGAGAAGAAGCGCCTCAGGTCGTTCTCGTTGGTCTACACACAGAAAGGAAACACTTGAGTTGTGCAGCCACTTTTTTAAACAACAGTAACACAACAATACGATCCATATTCAAGTTATAAGGTTGAATGGAATTAAACAAATATATATTCACATTCACCTTGAAATCAATGCCTCCCACAAAGACACGGTTAGGTATAATGGTGCCAAAGCGGGGAGCATGGTGAGAGGGAGAGGTGCTAGTGCTGCAGTCCGGGGAGATGGGTGCAGGGGGGGGAGAGGGAGTGCTGGTCTGGGTCTGGGTGCAGATTGAGATAAACTTGAAAACAGAATATGATATTTACTGGATTGACCTTTCTCACCAATGCTGAGAAATTCTGAATCAGTAGCTAACTATCATCTTGGAAAGCAACAATGTTTGCAAAGCAATGTGGTAGCCTCTGATCATTTTAAGCTTTGTACACAGGGTTCGAAATTAACGTCGTCCATGGGAAGATAAAAAAATGTCTGGGACTGATCAACACAGATTTTGGGACGATTGCGGGATGATAGGCCAGAAAAATACAAAAAGCCACTGGCATTCACCAGTGGTTCCATACAAATACGTTAAAACACAAGGCCGATGAAATCATCATATTTTGCTTAAAAGTTCATTAAC
>JACXGI010003390.1:50826-62930 GCA_016801175.1 Esox masquinongy | reverse complement strand
TAGCACATTGATTGGCACACGCAGAGAACTGGCACATGTGTAGCACATTGATTGGCACATGCAGAGAACCTGCACGTGTAGCACATTGATTGACACACGCAGAGAACTGGCACATGTGTAGCATATTGACTGGCACACACAGAGAACTGGCACATGTGTAGCACATTGATTGGCACATGCAGAGAACTGGAACATGTGTAGCACATTGACTGGCACACACAGAGATCTGGCACATGTGTAGCACATTGATTGGCACACGCAGAGACCTGGCACATGTGTAGCACATTGATTGGCACACGCAGAGAACTGGCACGTGTAGCACATTGATAGGCACATGCAGAGAACTGGCACGTGTAGCACATTGATTAGCACACGCAGAGAACTGG
The DNA here is from genome assembly GCA_016801175.1 of Esox masquinongy. Lineage (NCBI taxonomy): Eukaryota > Metazoa > Chordata > Actinopteri > Esociformes > Esocidae > Esox > Esox masquinongy. The sequence continues at coordinate 62,544 of JACXGI010003390.1, read as the reverse complement.
CACATGTGTAGCACATTGATTGGCACACGGAGAGACCTGGCACATGTGTAGCACATTGGTCAGCTGCCCCTGCATCCAAGGGATGTGAGTTTGCTGGTTGACGCTATACTTTGTGTTCTTCATAAATATGTGCATACTAATTTAAAACAACACAGTAATTTACTTCTAAACAACCCTGTATAACTCAAAAAGATGTAAATGTACATCCACAGCAATCTGAATCAGAATCTAAATGGTTACTAGGCTGATAGGCTGAGAATTTTCATTTTGATTGAATGAGGTGATGTTTTTTGTTATACTATGATATTAAATTTCGGTCTGTAATGCAGAACATTGTGACAAAACTTATGAATGATGTATCTTGATTTTGAGGACCGACATTTTCACAATTACATGGATTGACACATACAAAAACATGTAAATCAATTAACACGTGTGCTAACATGTATGTATATGTAAAATGTGCATGCCACACCAAGGTGGTAGAGTAGTCAACACAATTGTCTTTGTAACCAAAGCTTGAGAGTTCAAATCCAGGGAGCTCTATCGACATTAGGCTATGCTTTGTGTTTTTATCTAAATGTGCCTACTCAATCAAAACCACATTGCAGTTTACTTCTGAACAACTCTTTATAACTCAAGAAGATCTAAATGCATTTCCACATGAAATTTCACTTGCTTCTTCAAGCTGCCGCAAAGCCAATGGTCAGTGCAACTCTGTAAAACCCAGGAACTCAGGAAGATCTAAGTAAATACTCCAACTAAACAACGGGAGATCAAAGGTTAAGCTTGTACTATTCGTCAAACAACAGAAGTGGGGGACAACACATTTACTGATACCTTGTTTTTCTTTTTAAAAAGAAATTGGATGACCAAAAAGTTGGATTGCTTCACTTACCAGATGTCAACCTTCTCTGACACGGGTTCATTCCGAATGACCTCTGGGGCCATCCAGGCCACCGTACCAGCGAACGACATCTTCATGCTCTTATCGATGAGCTCCTTGGAGGTGCCGAAGTCCGAGATCTTCACAAGGTCATCGTGGGTAATCAGCATACTGCCACGGTTCAAAAGAAAGCCACTATACTTTTAACGGAGTAGATTATTCATCACAAATCTTGTTCTTGTTCTTGGTTCTCCCTCGAAACACAGACATGATGTGAATGGTTGTCTAGCTGGTGAGGTTACAGTTAAAGCTTACATTTTGGACTGAATTTCCTACATTTGACCTTGCTTGTCCCAATCCTAAACCTTAACCGTAGCCTTAACCGTTGTGAATGTCAAGTTCAATGGGATGACTGCAGTGTTGTGATGTAGTTTCTGCCCTTTAACCAGTCAAATATTTCTGCCTTGGGAGCAGTTCTGCCTCAAGAACAAGCGTCATGACAAAAAAGCCTAACTTGCATTATTTTAGGTGTTCTTAAGCCAGAAATAGCAAAACAATGTTGGTTTTAATCATATCTAGCGCAGTGACTCACTTGGGGGACTTGAGGTCTCTGTGGATGATCTTGTGGAGGTGGAGGTAGTTCATGCCCCCTGCGATGCCCATGGCCCAGTCAATGAGCAGGGAGGGGATGATCTTCCTGCCCGCCCTCAGCACCTCGTATAGTTGACCCTGGGCGCAGTACTCCATCAGGATACAGTAGCATGGAGCCTGGGTGCAAATACCTCTGGGGAGGGATGGAGGGACAAAGAGAAAAAAATCTTAGAAAAATAGTCAGTGTCGGATGATGTCAATCCCGATGGTGGACTGGTTACAGCAGGTCGAGGCTACAACAGCTCAGACCAACAGTTGATATTTCCATCTGTTGTGCTCTACTGTTAAATCATTACGGGTCTCTTGGGGGGGTCAGGTTGTATTCCTCACTTGAAAGTGATGATATTAGGGTGCTTGAGCTTGCGTAGGTGCTTGATCTCTGTCTCCTTGATGTCCCGTACTTTCTTGACAGCCACGTCCTCTCCGTGAAACTTCCCCAGAAAGACAGCGCCCTGGGCCCCGCTGCCAACCCACTGCAGGTCGGAGATCTCCTCAAATGGAACCTCCCAGGATTCTAAGAACACAGCATGAAAACAAGGAAGTTGTCAGTGGTAGGCCCCGGATGGCAGATGGAGACGAACGACTCCAGTCTGCTAAGCAAACCAGCTGGGGTGTATCATGTAACCTGGATCACCGACTGCAATGAGACGGTCCTCATGGGAAACACAAGACAACCTAGTTATGTACAGATATGAGGCTTTCTTGCAGAAAAAGTCATTTATATTGACACATTTGTACCCTGTGGCACCATCGTCATAGTTCACAACAGGATCAATATGTGCAGTGTAAAGTGGGAATTTGTGGAGAGATGCAAAGACAAACAGATGCACACCTCCACTCTATCTGTCATTAGAGTACTGTAGACGGATTATAAATGACTGAAAGCTGGTGTCACTGTTCAGAGAGAGGAATCAGTAGGTGGGATAAGAGCTACACTGAAGTGTTGTTGGCCTCCAGGGACCTGCTGCTGCAGAAGTAGGTGCTCATTTTGTCTCGCTAACTAGCTGTGAATCCGCTACTCTAGCTTAAACTGAGGCAACTCCACATGCGGCACAAGCAGCTTTGTGGGGGAGATTAAGGCATGGGGGCAGGAAGACATCGAGAGAGATATAAACATAGAGAAATATAAGAGATTATAGTGGAGTCTGAATGGTAAGCGGGGATGTTGAGCAGCATCTCCAAGTTGAACCTTTTTCTTGGATAGCCAATGCATCACCATGGTTACGGATTTACCTCAAAGTCTTGACACAGTGAATGACTAACATTTCAAGTGACAAAAGATTGAGTGTCCTACATGACATCTCCTACTACCTACGCTGAATGACATATACTCATCTGTCTCTTGTGTATTTCTCTATTAGTTAGGTATTCAGAAGCCTATGCGTATACAAAGTCTTTACAAAAAAACATTGGGCGGATAGTAAAGTGACAAAGAATTGGCCAATATACTCACTCCACGCACCTTCCTGGTTGTGTTTGTGTTCGGTGGAGTACGCTTTTCCGATCATGGTCCAGACAGGTTTGAGGCAGCCGAACAGTCCCTCCAAGAACCCTCCGCTCCCCTGCTGCAGCCGGATGTTGTCTGATTGGCTGCGGACGGCCCCGGCCTCTGAGCTTAGACCCGCCTCCGCCCCGCCCCCGCACTGGCAAGCCTCATGCTCGTACAACTTCAGCACACTGTTGTCAAAGTGGGCTGGGGGGCCGTCGCTAGGGGTGGGGCTGCTTCCACAGGTGTGAGGACAGCCGTCGACCCCACCCGGCACCCCAGGCGCCCCTCCGGTGTCTATAGACAGTACGTTTCGGAGGACGCACTGGGTGGGGGTCAGGTCAGTCTCCGGCGTGCAGGCGGGGGTGTCCGCATCCAGCCTGCGGAAGGGGGGCTCTGAGATGGGGGTGCTGAAGCCTGAGAGGGAGGGGGAGGGGGCGCGGGGCTCATGGAGGCAGGTCCCACTCATCGGGGGGTCCCGCAACACGGTGGCCGAGAATGGATGGGACAAGAGAGGGAGAGGGGGAGGCCTGGATGAGGACACATAAAGAAGAACAAAAAAGGAAAAATGCATGAGTCACTACAAATCAGTGCTTTAGTACTGTTTTGGCTGTTTAGGGGCTGTCCGGTGCTGAACTAAACCCGTACCTAAGTTTCTCTTTGAAAACACTACACTTTATGTCTGGCACATAGACTCTCAGAAATAAAGTATTGTTCTCTGGGCTACCGAAAGATGTTAACACGCATAAGGCTTTACCCCGCCCTGAATCCCGTTCTAATCGTGTTGTTCTCCACACAAAATCACCTTACTCTCTTCACTCTCCCTCTGTCCCTGACCAGTTGGACTGACATGGTGCTGTAGCCTACAGTACGAGTCTGGCTTGTATTTCTGAACAGCTGTGATGTGAACGAACATTCCCAAAATAGACATATTCTGAAGAACCTCCTCTGTCTGTTTTAACAGATACCATAGCACAGGGAAGACACCAAACACATTGCAATGGGGGCGAAACAATTAACGTTTCTTGTAATAATATAAAACTAAATCTTTATAGTTACACTGCCATATAGTCAGCACTCTGCCTGCTGTTTAGCCAATGGCTGCAATGATGTTGAAAAAACAACATTAAATTTGCCTCCCCGTCTGTGTCTGGTTTGTTTGATATGTTGTGCAGGCTACATATAGCTAGTCTAAATAGCTTAACGCTACTCCCTAAAAACAACATCAAATTAAACCTGTCTGTGTCATGTTTATGTTTGGAATAGCCTACTGATGCAGCACACAAAGAACTACGTTTGTTCAAACTGTTTTGTGTACAAGCATCAGCAGAGTCATAGAATGACAGAGCACTGAGAAAGAAAGGAGCTAGGCAGCCATTCTCAAACCCAGGTCTGGGGACCAACGCCGGTCCGTGCCATGTCCATCATGTAAATATAATTCTGATTGCATGCACCATTTAGTTCTTTGAATAACACTGTCCACTATTTAACATTTCACACATTCAGAGCACTTTCAGTTTAGTTAACTAATACAAATTTGTCTCAAGCTTTCAAACAGTCAGAGGTAATAGCTTTTTATGACCTCTTCAAATAAAGGTTTCCCTCTACGACGCTCAAGAGCTTGTAGGAATCATTAAAAGATACTGCAAAATCATAATTAGATGCAAAGCATGTGTTATCTTTTACACATTATTACTTGCTCTTCCCTGATGTATTGATGACCTTAATAGTGTTCTGACACTTTTCAGTCATGCATCATATGGGTACCAGGGTTGCTGGGTAACGCTCAATATGCTGTGTTCCACCTCAAAACACCAAAACATCATAAAAAGAAAAAAAAGGTTTTTAAACACTTTAGCGGGCTTATATTGATTTAAACAAAATGATTAATTGAATTCTTTACGTGTTCATATTCAAGGGGATTTAATTTAATATACCAGCCTTTTAAAATTCAATATTGTCGCATAAGATACTTAAAGATGCAAAATACACTTTGTTGAACAACTCTGGTAATTGTTTTGTTGTCAATTCTGGTTCCTTAAATGTATTGGTTAATTTGTACCTTTCATATTTTTTTTAAACATCTAATTCGGGTGAGGGCAAAGAACACCACCTTTGTTATGGTTTTAGTTTTATGGACAAACAGAGGAGCGATGCAGTGAGCAGTGTGGTGATACCGTTTCTACTGCACGTCCAGTGATGTCTGGGGGAAATAATAGTGTTTGCAGCATCGTCTCTTTTGTTGTAGTGTTCTACACGTTGTAGTAGTTCTACCAGTAAAGATTCCACATAAGAACTCTAAGGTTGACACGTGTTTGTATCCTATTAAAAGCAAATCTGTCATTTGTTTCTGAGTGTTAGTATTTAGATGAAGTAGGGTAGAAATGATTCTAAATAATACCAGGTACACAGATGTTGTTCATTCAGTAGAAAGACAGTCAGTAAAAGAAAGACCTTCCTCTGTCTTTCTTCATAAAACCCATTCCTGTGAGAGCAAATTGAACTACCTCATCCAATTTCTCCTTAATAAATACAAAAGCCTAAATTATTTAATAGAGCACATTTTACTATCTATGAAGTGGATTGAAGCATTCAACCAGGGCAAAAAACCTGGCATGGGGAGCAGTTTAATGGAGGAACAAAGTAGACCACACTGACAACTGAATAATCATCCCTGTATCCTTAAGCTCCCCTTAGGAGAATTGCCATAGGTCGGGATAGCCTATATCTTTTTAACACTGATGGAGATGGATGGTGCACTGTTGGAATCAATAAGGGTGAGAAAGCTACTGCTTCTGGTACTGTATGTATTGAATGGCACTTCCTGTCCTGCTACATGCTTGTTTTGACATCGTTATGCTGCAAACTATACACAACATGCTCCAGTCACGCCGTCTTATTTCTGCAGAATACCAAATTGCATAACTAACCCATTTAGGTGTGTGTGTGTGTGTGTGTCTGTAAAAGAAAGAGAAAGAGGGGGGAGAGTGAAAGACAACTGCCACATGTAGGCTGCCGTTTATTCCTAATAAACAGCAGCCTGGTACACTACTGCACCACCGCATGAGAACAGCGACGCTCGAGCGAATAGTGAGCGTGAAATGGGAAAAACACTGGGCCTGTGGGAAGGAGCTACACAAATGCAGGAAGATCAATCTTTAAATAACCAAGGATGTGATGATGACACTCACTAGCATCACAGTCGACGTGCATGAATTAAATACTGAACCCAACGAGTCCATGCCAAGTCTAACTGCCGCAGCGTCTGTAGATTTACTGAATTTTGGCACCAGCACAAACATATTTCGTAATAGACTATCATGCTGCTGCACAAATATGATTTCTCTCATTAATCGTCGATTATGCATTTTCTGCAAGATTCACGTGGTGCCACGCTCCAATTTGAAAAAGTAACATAGACTGCACAAGTCAAAGGCAACGTATCTGAACATCTTAAAATAACTGGTTTAGTATTTGATCTGTAATATTTGATAGTAGCCTATGAAATTCCCATACCTTTCTGCCCGGTTGATGTCGCGTTGTCAAGGGGTGGGTTCAGCTTTCTACATGCGAATAAAGAACAATCGTCGTTTTTCCTCTCCGGTCTGTCTGTCGTTTTATTGTGTGAAAGTATCTTCCCACGAGTTCACGATATCAGAACGAATCCCAGCGGGCAAATTGTGTTATCAATAACCGGGGACCCATGGAACGTGAGGCGCGCGCTGGGTTGGGGGAGGGAGCTGTCTCCTTCCCAGTGCTGAATTGACGTCACGGAGTTGCAAGCTAACCACAAGGGGGCGCGAATATCGCCCACTTAAAATGGTACAGTGGTTTCCATATTTTCAGCAACTATCTGTGAGTTCCAATATCGTGAGTTCCAATGAATACTTGGTCTACGCTTGATACAATGTCTTTAGAAATGTCTCACTTGCGCACACAATTAATGGTTCAAATGCGATAGAACTAATCCTCCAATGTTTACCCATCTGATGATGCATACATATTCATAAAATTGAATTTTAATAGCAAACAATCGGTTATTAAGATTCAATACGTTTTCGTAGTTTCATCCAGATGTTATACCATCCATGTGAACAGAAGTATGCAATTCCGTTACTATCCGGTAGATGGCAGCAGCGTATTTACCAATGGACAAAGTTTGTCCGCGTTGGTGAAATGTCTTCGTTTTGTTCCCGTAGATAATCAATTTGAGCACGGCGGGATTTCCTGGTTGACTCACTGTTCTTTTCAGAAACTGCAAACCTACATTTTATATTAAAAATAAAGGTAACTAACCTCAGCTACATAGACAACTTACCGTTACCATTAAATATGTATTTTGCAAAAGTCCGTCCTGCTAGATAGCTAAATTATAGTTCAGCATGCGAAACAGCTAGCTACAGTAGATGTAGCTATGTTGTTAACTAGAATTCAGCTATGTTGTTAACTAGCTAGTTTGCCAACTTTACTAGCAACTACGTCGTGACAGCTAATTGATGAGCAACTAAATTGTATGCGTCTGTTTTAGGAATGTGGTTATGATGTGTTCTTTGGCGTTGTTCCCCCCTCCATTGCCCGGCGATGGAGAGACGTCTCACTACTATAGTAAGGATGATTGCACCACAGATCCATCCGTCTGGTTTGAGGTGAGTGGGCTGTCATATCACTGCTAATTCAACTAATTACAGTGTAATACACCGGGTCCCCTAAACTGTCATAGCGTATGGTTGGGTGTTATTTTATAATTCAGTATTAACTAAAGATGCATTATTGTGTGGCTGTGTTTCGAGCGAGAGGTCTAATGTGTTTTCATTTACTCTAGGACTCACATGCTCTGAATCTTTACTTTCCACGAGAGTCATTGAAGCCTCATAGCCGGCCAGAGAGCAGCAGCAAGGCAGCCTTTCGGGACCATTGTGAGACGCTGTACACAAGGAGCGCAGGAGCTTGGTGTGTGTCTGCCTCACACACGCATGCACATGCACACACACACATTTTGTTGTATTGTCATGGTGAGGACTGGCAGTTAGTACAATTAAAAATAACTTTTTTACCTAAACCTGATTTCATCCTTAACCTACCCCTAACTCCTACACCTAACCTTAACGTCTAAACATAACCCTAATTCTAACTGTAACCCTAAACTTAACCCCAAGTCATATAAAGCTTCTTGTCAATGTGAGGACTGGCCAAATGTCCTCACTTTGCATGTTTCTTCTTTTACTATTGTAGTGAGGTAGATAAAAGAACAGTAACACAGTCTATTTTAATGCCCTATTCACTGATCCCTACCTCTGTGTATGCCTGCTAGGCGTGATGCTGGCCTCTCTGGACTCCTAAATGAGATCGCCAACTCCAGTGCAGAGGGTAAGTACCATTCTATCTGTAGTCTTTATCATAACTGTTATATGCAGGCTGTGCTTCAGTGTTTGTGTGTTCCCAGTGCCCAAGTGGCTAGGGGTGAGCTCGCGCTGTGTCCTGGCTCTGTTACAATGGGTCTCGTCCTTCCACGGCTCCCTGTTTCCTCACCTTACAGTAAGTCCCGGTCCGTTTACATGGATCAGTACTGTCAGTACAGAACTTGCCGGAATGTGTTGAATTGTGCTGGTTTTGCTGAAATTGTTTTGGTTTTGTCTGCCCTTTGTTTTCAGTTGAGTAGTGAGGAAATGACCGCTGAGTTTTCCCAGGTCCTTGACTGGTAAGACCAACTTTTTAGTTCACAAATCTAAAATGTATGATGCAGAAGGCTTCCGGCTGCTGTCTAATCAACTCCAAAATGTGTCCATTTTAAGACATTCCAAGCCCTGAATAAGGCACTTTGATGTTGTCAGTCTTTTTCTAAGCTCTCAGAAAACAGTCAACTCACAATGTTGCTTATGATGATGACGTGTTAAGGGATCAGTGTAGACCATATTGAAGTGTTCTGAGTTTTGGATGGGTGTTCTACAGTTTTGGAAATATATGGGGAGGAGAAAGAACTGGCAATGCAGCGTCCATCTATGGCAGTGTATTTTCAGATCAGAAGATGAGTGTTTATTTACACTCTGAAGGGATTATTTGAATTGTACATATTGTCTAGTTTGCATATTCTTTTACAATATGTGTTTTCCAAAGTAATTGTATATCACAATCAATGGGTGAAGAAAATAACAAATATCAAACACCGATGGTGTGCGTGGTCTACTATTCAGGCTACCTATAGTTGTCATTCAAAGGTCTTATGCTTTCTGCTTACCTGGCTAACATCATTGCATATTACAATAATTGTTGTATTCAACATAATTGTGCAGTCTTTTCATTATATACAGTACTGTGCAAAAGTCTTAGGTTACTGAAACTCAAACTGAAGTACAACCCGGTTTCCAAAAAGGTTGGGATGCTGTGTAAAATGCAAATAAAAACACAATGCCATGATGTGCAAATCATGTATCCCTGTATTTAATTGAAAATGGTACAAAGACAACATATCAAATATTGAAACTGAGAAAGTTTATTGTTTTTGATAAAAATATGCCCATTTTGAATTTGATGCCAGCAACATGTTTCAGAAGTTGGGACGGGCATGTTTACCACTGTGTTGCATCACCTTTTAACAATATTACGTTTGGGAACTGAGGAGACCAATTGTAGTTTTGAAATGTTTTTTTTAAAATGTTTCCCCATTCTAGCTTAATATAGGATTGCAGCTGTTCAACATTTCGAGGTCTCCTTTGTCGTATTTTTAATGTCATAATGCGCCATGTTTTCAGTGGGTGATGGGTCTACTCTGCAGACAGGCCGGTTTAGCACCCAGACCTTTTTACTGCGGAGCCATGCTGTTGTAATACGTGCAGAATGTGGTTTGGCATTGTCTTGCTGAAATAAGCAGGGCCTTCCCTGAAAAAGTTGTTGTCTGGATGGCAGCATATATTGTTCCAAAACCTGTATATATTGTTCATTGTGCATTAATGGTGCCATCACAGATGTGCAAGTCACCCATGGCACGTGCACTAATGCACCCCTATACCATCCCAAAAATAATTTCTAATTTTGATTTGTCAGACCACAGGACAGTTTTCCACTTCGCCTCAGTCCATCTTAAATGAGCTCGGGCCCAGAGAAGGCGGTGGCAGTTCTGGATCTTGTTAATATATAGTTTCTTTGCATGGTAGAGTTTTAACTTGCATTTATGGATGCAGCGATGTACTGTGTTCACAGACAATGGTTTTCAGAATTGTTCTTGAGCCCATGCAGTGATGTCCACTACAGAATCGTGTCTGTTTTTAATGTGCTTCCTGAGGGCCTGCAGATCACAGCCATCCAATATTGGTTTTTGGCCTTGTCCCTAGCATGCAGAGATTTCACCGGATTCTCTGAATCTTTTAATGATAGCATACACCAATCAGCCATAACATTACCTAATATTGTGTGGGTCCCCCTTTTGCCACCAAAAAGCCCTGGGCCGTCGACTCCACTAGACCTCTGAAGGTGTGCTGAGGTATCTGGCACCAAGACATTAGCAGCAGATCCTTTTAGTCCTGTAAGTTGCCAGGTGGGGCCTCCATGGATCGGACCTGTTTGTCCAGCACACCCCACTGGTGCTTGATTGGATTGAGATCTGGGGAATTTGGAGGCCAAGTCAACACAGTGAACTCATTGTTGTGTTCCTCAAACCATTCCAGACCCATTTTTGCTTTGTGGCAGGGCGCATTATCCTGCTGAAAGAGGCCAATGCCATCAGGGAATACCGTTGCCATGAAAGGTTGCACAAGGTCTGCAACAATGCTCAGGTAGGTGGTACGTGTCAAAGTAACATCCACATGAATGTTAGGACCCAAGTTTTCCCAGCAGAACATTGTCCAAAGCATCACACTGCCTCTGCCGGCTTGCCTTCTTCCCATAGTTCATCCTGGTGCCATGTGTTCTCCAGGAACGCGATGCACCCGCCCCCGGCCAGCCACGTGATGTAAAAGGAAACGTGATTCATCAGACCAGGCCACCTTCTTCCATTGCTCCGTGGTCCAGTTCTGATGCTCACGTGCCCATTGTAGGCGCTTTCGGCAGTGGACAGGGGTCGGCATGGGCACCCTGACTGGTCTGCAACTACACAGCCCCAAATGCAACAAACTGCAATGCATTGTGTGTTCTGACACCTTTCTATCAGTACCAGCATTAACTTTTTCAGCTATTTGAGCTACAGTAGCTCGTCTGTTGGATCGGACCACACGGGCCAGCGTTCGCTCCCAACGTGCTTCAATGAGCCTTGGCCGCCCATGACCCTGTCGCCGGTTCACCGCTTTTCCTTCCTTGGACCACTTTTGATAGGTACTGACCACTGCAGACCGGGAACACCCCACAAGGACTACAGTTTTGGAGATGCTCTGACCCAGTTGTCTAGCCATCTCAGTTTGGCCCTTGTCAAAGTCTCTCAGATCCTTACGTTTGCCCATTTTTCCTGCTTCTAACCCATCAACTTTGAGGACAGAATATATCCCACCCACTGACAGACGCCATGATAACAAGATTATCAGTGTTATTCACTTCACCTGTCAGTGGTCATAATGTTATGGCTGATGGGTGTATCAGTGTTATTCACTTCACCTGTCAGTGGTCATAATGTTATGGCTGATGGGTGTATCAGTGTTATTCACTTCACCTGTCAGTGGTCATAATGTTATGGCTGATGGGTGTATCAGTGTTATTCACTTCACCTGTC